>JAZGTJ010003338.1:0-21311 GCA_036877575.1 Botia almorhae | reverse complement strand
TCTTTAGTTACGTATATATAATGATAATTAGTACATTTGTGGCGTAATACCTTCAATCCTTATTTTAACCCTCGGTCAGGGTAGCTGAAATGTTTAATTCCAAGTAAATTAAAACATTGACCTAAGATATAAAGGACTTTAGTCTTTTAAATCGGTTTTACTTAACATCAAGTTTAAATTTCACAGCTTGTACTTTGAAGAGTTTTTCGGAATAACATTTCAATGTTTTGTGAGCTGAGTGAGTGAAAAGGGGAGCGACAAAAGGAACGCTTTCGTTCATCTCAAACTAAATATGGCATCTACCCTGACTGAGGTCAGTAGCTGTAATGAAAACATGACAGACTTAACCGTAACCGTAAGGAAAGATTATGTTCGGTTGTGGTCAAAACCACTCAAACAATCAGCTTCTAACATTCGAGCAGAAATACAAACTACAGTAGCAGGCCTAAATAAATAACAAAGAAAAGTACTAATGTGATTTATTCCTCTGTTCAGTGAAAATTTCTTTGCTCTGCTTCAGGCAGTGCCATGAAGAGCTCTTTTGTTCCTAATTCTTCCCTGCCTCTGAGGGTCTGAGTTTAAATGTGATATCTGTCTACACCAGAAAAGCTAAATAATTACATCTTTGTCTGTGCTCTGTAACGGCGTAGTTTTTATTCAATGGGGGTTATAGTAATCTTATCACACCATTTTCTGTCACAGGGCAAGTCTTGTACACGTATCTGCTGTTTATGACAACATTTGATCTGAAAGCCCTTGCTTAAAGCTGCAGTCTGTAACTTGTGCCTCTCTGTCACCATCTTGGTTTGTAACATAAAATTACAAGTTACTACCATTGTAACAATATACCAGTGCCATGGTTCCATTCGTATCATGGTTTTTGAGAAACCCAGTTTGGTTCTGTTTGCTGTGGAGGCAGTGTTTATGGCATGGCACCAGCAATGCTAAAGAACTAGATTTGCTTTTAACTTTATAATAATAATAATACTTGAAGACAATAGGGGGATTCTGGCAACAAGTGCTTATATGGGAGGATTGATGAATTCTGGGGGATATGTAGAGTCATTGTAGAAGTCGTTATAAAACATATATATTTAGTATAGTTCAGTAAGACATGAGTTAAGTGAGCCAGTGCTGCAGTACATATTGCAGGCGTTTTGAATATTGTTACCCCAAGTACTCATCTTTATGTACATTAAAGTCAAATTAAACCAAACTGACGTTTTCTAGGTGATGAGGTGATGAGACTTTTTTGAACACTAATCTGTTATGTACTTGCTCAGTATTTTTAACCAAAAAAGTCACAGATTGCAGCTTTAACAGCTAAATTCAGTGTGGTCTGATGGAAATCATCTCCAGCGAGAAGACGAAGAGTTTGAAAGTTCTTGTTGATGTTAGTGAGTGGGCAGAGGACTGTACTGTGTAACCAGCACAATTACATAAACTGCTGGCTGCTATATTCACATAAAGCTGTTAAAATATTATGTCATTAATCACCAGCCACACTTCAAATCACCAACAGGTTAAACCTGATCCAACAGAATAGACTAACAGAGAAATTATGACACCTACACAAGCGTCACACCAATTAGACTTGGCAAATGTGTGTGTGCTTTATTTGTGTAGCATGGTGAATGTTGTGGGCCAGTCTTCTGTTCTTCACTAATGGATAATCTGGGCCTGGGGACAGAATTAGATTTAATCTTGCCTACTCCTTTTGTCCCCAATGCTTAAAATCATTTCAGCTGTGCTGTTTTTCACTTTCTGTCAAATCCATCCAGCCTTTGCAGTCCATAAACTGTGCTGGTAAAAAAGCCATTGTTTATGTAATCAAGACAAACGGAAAGCCAGCTAATAATAACTTACGGCACAGGCAACAGAGCCGGGAACAAAATCAATGGCCGTTCCCTAACCAAACTCTGTTATGTGGCTAAAATAGAATCTGGTGCTTTAATTCAATTTTGAATGAAAAATAAAGCTGCTTGGGGGATTCCTTAATCAGCAGCCAGTTGTTGTTGTACTGCTTGTCTGATTTGTTGTTTGTGACTTTACACAATCTGTACAATCAACCTCTTTTGATTTTCCGGCAGGTGGTGTAACTTTCTTTGTGGCCTTATATGATTATGAAGCCAGGACGTCAGATGACCTCTCCTTCAAAAAGGGCGATAGGTTTCAGATCATCAACAACACGTGAGTACCGTGGCAGCACAGGTTTAGCGCGTCATACTGCGGTAATGATGATGATCCAGCCTCAGAAATTGAATTGTGTTGGATTCATAATTTTTTTTATAACATTAATCCATCATTGTATTCCAAGCTCATTAAGGGCCATATCTCTCTGGGTTAGTCCGTTTTCGTAATGAGCCATCTGTCCAGTCACGTTTAGCTCTGAGTAAACACATGTGGCGCAGATTCTGCGGGGAAGGTTCAAGGCCCATAGCTCTGGTTTTCTAATCGGATACCTCGAATTTCTTCACCTCCCTGCAGTTACTTTGTTGATAAAAACAAACACAGTTGTTTTCGGTGTGTGAAGAAGGTCATGAACTGATAAAGCCAATTGTATCATTGCTTCACCCCACAGAGAGGGGGACTGGTGGGAAGCTCGATCCATCAACACAGGGCAGAAGGGCTACATTCCCAGTAATTACGTGGCCCCTGCAGACTCCATACAAGCGGAAGAGTAAGTAACTTCTCTCCTCCTGCGCTTATCCAATCATCTCATCCCTCTGCGCCGTAATTAAGAGAGCATGATGGTCAGTCACACTAATGCCCAGAGCCCTGGTGCTGACAAACACACCAGCAAACGCATGACTTGCAGACAAAAGACTCTCTCTTTCACTTACTCACTTTCCATCGGGCTGTATTTCAGTGTTGCCTAGTCACTCTCTCTCTTGCCTGTTTTATTATTTCAAGCTTTTTTCTTTTTTACTTCCTGATTTTTTTATACAAACATTGTACAAGACATAACAAAAATCCTCTGGCACTCCAAGCCTGTGTATTTCCTGGTTCTTTTATAATGGTATTGCCAGCCTTCATCACAGATCCCAGACACTCATTAGTTTATTCAGGCATTCAGACTCTTTGTCAGAGGATGACACAATTCTTCATCACACTTCACACCTATTAATTATTTGTGAATGTTTTATATTTTATTGCATCTCACTCTGTATGTAAATGCAATTAAGTTTTTGATATTGTCAAATGTTGCTTTATCAGCCAAAAATCTACGTACCTCATGCCCGAGTCTTTCAAATACTTTTAAGAGGCTTTTATATATAGTTTTATATTCAATATATATTTTAACTCGGCGAGAAAAGTAGAAGCTGTTACATTTCTTACACACATACATTTGTCTCACAGATGGTACTTTGGAAAAATGGGCCGTAAAGATGCGGAACGACTGCTGCTGGTTCCTGGAAACCAGCGAGGCACCTTCTTGGTCAGAGAAAGCGAGACCACTAAAGGTATTGAACTGTTGTTTGTCTTTAAACACTGGACCTAGTGTGGCCTATGGCTTACGTTTTTAGTTTTTCACATGTATCTGTTTGAAAACTCATGACTTCCGTGTCTCCCGGCAGGAGCGTACTCTCTCTCCATACGAGACTGGGATGACATGAAGGGAGACAACGTGAAACACTACAAAATCCGAAAGCTCGACAATGGCGGTTATTACATCACCACTAGAGCACAGTTTGAAACTCTACAGAAACTGGTGAAGCATTACACAGGTCAGTATATTCAACCTGGTCAAGTTTTTCAGACCATATTTTCTGTTCAATGAAGGAAATTATATTATTTTGATTTAAATGGACATGAAGGGTTGTTTCTAAAGACTTGTGGCATGGCCTGGAACTAGTGTACTGCAGCCCTGATCCCACACATGTGGAGATGGTAGGGTGGTGACTTGGAGCTTAGAGGCTCTCTGTGACTGGCGCTAACAGGTGTCTTACATCTGCTGTTCACCTCCGTTGTTCACTCTGCTGTTCACTCAGCTCCGTTCACCCGGACTGCCAGTTAATCTTGGCTTCATTTCCACAGGAGAATGTCTGAGAGGGCTCTTGACATTGACACCTTTGATCTAATGAAACGGTACATGACCGGTCAGCTACAGCATTATTGTAAATGACATCAGTTCCAGCAAAGCCCACATATTCTCCTGAATTTGGTCTTAGTCAAGTTATGCTACATTTACCTCAGTGGTTAAACATAAGGCAAATTCCCCAAGCCATGTTTACCGAACACGTAGTGGAAAGTCTTTTCATAAGAGGGAAAGATCTTATGGCAGCCAAGAACAGAGGGAACATATTTAATGTTAAATAAGTTGATTAAATTTTAAACGTGATAATGTGGTATTTGGTTGTCTGCATATTTTGGCCCACATAGTGCAGTTCCTTCCGAATTTAATTTATCTCTGATTAAAAGATGTAATTGCTCTCTTTGAGGCTCAATACAGCCTGTCCACTGAGGGCCTGCTTATAAAAGATTCTGTGGGAGTAACATAGGACATTTGATGTTATAGTAACATAATTGCTATTTGGATTCGTCTTGTAATCTGAAGAATGTCGAGGCTTAATGAAAGGCCATCAGTCCTTGTCTTGCTCTCTCTGTGTAACCCTCTTCTTCAAGGTTTTAATCAGTTTGCTGAAAGACGTTGATTAATGGATTTGATAATGGGATAAGTAAAGAATTAATGACTTCTGCCCTCCCACGGGTCGCTTCATAGTCAGACTATTTTTAAGGGGTCGTCGTTTTCATTTGGAGGTGCACTACGCCTGTTATTCAGAATAGCTGTTCATTTTACCCCGTCTGTCTCTCTCTGTGACATCACTCTTTCATTTTTTCACGCAGAGCATGCAGATGGGCTGTGCTACCGACTGACTGCAGTGTGCCCAACAGTTAAGCCCCAGACTCAGGGTTTGGCTAAAGATGCATGGGAAATCCCACGGGAGTCGCTACGTCTGGAGCTTAAACTGGGTCAGGGCTGTTTCGGAGAGGTCTGGATGGGTAAGGCAGATTCCGTACGATACACACAACTTATGGAGTAATATGATTCCATATCCAGTTATTTACAAGACTAGCAGACCAGATTGGCTCACTCAGCACACACATCAAATTCATTATGGGAACCATACACTGTGGTTTTTATGAAGCGTGACTAGTGTATTCTCAAAGCACCATAATTGAATTTTTATGCAGTATACAGAAATGTGAGTGCGAGTTTAATAAATACTCAGGGCTTTCATCACTTCTCTCAAAGCGCAGCCTGCTGCAAGCTCCAGCATGCACGTCATTTAAAACGATTTTAGGAATTCTACACATTGTGTTTCTGCTTGCATTCCAGCACGCATACTAGACCACACGCGACAGTTTTGTCAAGGACTGGCAATCTTGCCTGTTTTGTTGTTTTGTTTGTCATTTGTCTATTTTACTGTTTATATGTAGATTTTATTTTTCAGCACTGTTACTTATATGGCACAGGCTAATATTTCTGGAGATAAACAAAAGCTTTAAAGGCTCAAAACACAAGAGGCATTAAAACACCTAATTGTTGAGCTGACATATGACATTTGGTTTTGTGTGCTTTCAGTTTTCGTACCTCATTTGATTTCTTTTGTTTGTTTCCAGGTACATGGAACGGCACAACTAAAGTAGCTATTAAGACTCTGAAGCCTGGCACCATGTCTCCTGAAGCCTTCCTGCAGGAAGCTCAAATCATGAAGAAGCTTCGACATGACAAACTGGTGCCGCTGTATGCTGTTGTATCTGAGGAGCCGATTTACATCGTCACTGAGTACATGGGCAAAGGTAACTTCATCTTAAACGTGACGTCTTCACTCCTACCTGTTGATTTATGAGCTTTAGACAGGAATTTTGTATTGTGTTTTCTAAACCAGCTATTTGGCCTTAGGCAATACTCACATCAGTAATGTGTGTTGCATGTGTTTGTTTCCTCAATTCAAGACAAATATTTGTTTAGCAATCCAAGATGGTCTAGCTACAACCCGTGAAGGGAAATGAGACGTTGACACTGACAGTTATTTTCAGTGTAGTACAGTGTTACTACATGTTGCTAAGCTGATGCCGTAATGCGGTAATAAGCACAAAAATACACTGCACAAATAATGCACACACATGCACACACAGTTTTTAATTTAATGCATACTGAGTCCTCAGATATGACGCAAAATATGTCCCACTAATTTATCTGCCATCAGTTTATATAGCAGCATGTCTTTCTTCAAAATGGGTACATAAGATATGAGTTGCACTTTATTTGAAAGTATGTGCACTCAGCCAACAAAATACTGTTAACTGCATGCACTTAATATGAGTTAGGGTTAGGTTCAGTGTTGGTACCTAGTAATTGCTGAGTTACACATTAAGTACATAGTACGTACATATAAAATGTGACTGTGCCATGGTACAGAGCCATGGTAACTTAAAAACCTTAAACTTTTTTTTCTATACCTCTGTCTTTTAGGTAGTTTGCTGGACTTCATAAAGGAAGGCGAGGGCAAGTATCTCAAGCTGCCACAGCTGGTAGACATGGCTGCCCAGGTGAGAGAGATACCCCACTATCCATGACTCCACGATTAAACCAGACAACTCTGTTTTCCTCCTACATTTAGTAATACACAGCTGCTCAATCTTCAGCAGAACCTGGGTGAGCAGCATGTCCCCAAGCGGCAGGGTTTCCGTTTCAACCTCCATCTGGCAGACATATTTATGTAATATCTGATTTGACATCCTGTCGTCCGTGTGTTTCTCCCAGGCACTGTGATCTTCATTTCCCGCCTAATGCCTGGAGCACTTAACTGCCACTCCTGTGAGGCCACTTCACTTTAATGTGTCTACTCAATTCGGCTCTGTTCACTTAAAAAGCTTGCTCTCTCGCGTCATTCCCTTCTCTTACGTGCTCTCTCTCTCTCTCCTCTCTCTCTTCCCCGGACTCTCATCACTGCCACACTGCTTGACTGATGCTTCGGTCCTCCTCTCACATCTCAGCCTCAATGCAATGCAATGGTGTTTTAAAACTATGAAAGTGGCCTGGACAGTTTTGCAAGCTGTGATTCTAAGAGATGTTTTCTTCATGATTATTCCATATTGCAATACATGCTGTTTAATTTTCTTTTGTGTTCTTTTTTTAATTGTATTTTTCAATTCAATTAGTTTTCCAAAACTAGGACTTCCATAGTGGACTAAGTTAACTGATATAATTTGAAATGTTTAGCACTCTTAAAACTCTCAATGTCATTGTGGCATTGAAAGCCTTTTGTAAATTATTGCTAATTATAGTTTAGTTTGGCTTTGATTTTAGTTAATAAAAAAATTTCCTTGTAGGTTTCGTTTCACTTTACATTAACAGCAACACTGGTTCTGTGTTCATTTTCCCTTGAAAAATTCTTATGGTTTTCTGTTTTTTCTTCAAGCTTCTTCAAGTTTTGTAACATGTTTTTTTGCTTTGAAGGTTTCACCCACTTGCAGCTATTTGCAGCTGGCTTTTTTGTTTTTGAGCTACCGTAGTTGTTTAAATACTTCGTAAGTGAAACAAGTCATGCTGTTCGCTCATAGCACAGAGCTTTATATAAGCTCTATTTGAGCTTTATGATTGGATCTGATTGGCTTTAATGGAGGCTGCTGTGAGATGCTGGAGGCCTGATTTCCTGTCGTCTTGTCTAGATTGCGGATGGCATGGCTTTCATTGAGAGGATGAACTACATTCACAGAGATCTGAGGGCTGCTAACATCCTGGTGGGTGACAATCTGGTCTGCAAGATTGCCGACTTTGGTCTGGCTAGGCTGATTGAAGACAATGAATACACTGCCAGACAAGGTGCGTGGATATAAAATTCAATATTAACATTCCTTTTCTCAGTGCTTTAATTCATGAATATAAACCCAAAGTTGTTCATTCATATGCTTCGTAAACTTTGTAGCTCTCATATCGTTTGCCTAATACAAAGCTGCTATTGGCAACAAAGCCATTGTACTGAAAAGTACAAAGCAGTTATTGTATCTAATTATGCAGAATTACCTCCCTTGGTGTCTAAATGTATTGTCTCCCATTCTGCATAACAAATGTGAAAAAAATAATGTTTAATGTTTCTTGCTGGTTTATGTTATATAAAAGGTGAATAATAATTGGTCCCTGCAGGAAAGCTGGAAATATCATTGGCAATTGAGCACTGAAAAATAAGATCTCAAGCGTTTTCATTGTACTTTCTGGGTGAATCTGTAAATGTCTCTCTGATGATCTTTGATGACTGATGCACGGCTCTGTGTACAGATTCCCTGACAGTTCAGCCTTTCTGCCTGTCTCTCTTTTCCTCCCTCCGTTGCTCTAATGACCCATGTTGGACGGATAGGGGTCTGTCTGGAATCATGATTTTGATTAGCTGACATTTCGTTTGTTTGCCCTCTGGCCCTCACTGCGCTGCCACGCGAGAACATCCTGCAGCTTTAGTCAATTATTTTTACTGTCTGTACTACTGTCTGTACTACATTGCTAGTACATGAATCGTGTTTTTTAATTACAAAAAGCACAGAATTTAACAGCAGTCAACAGCTATTATGTAGACCTACCTGTTTGAGCACTTCCAGTTTGCATAGAACCTGCGAACACATTGAGCTGTGGCGCTTATGTGAGAAAAACAGGTTTGAATTTGACTCGTTTTGTTTAGTCATTTCCTGTCCTTTCTATACTTTTAAGTGAAAAGCCAAAAAAAACTTTATTGCTGAATTTGTTACTGCTTGAGTCCCTTGAATTAAGTAATGGGGAAGTCAGTGGGGATGTTTTAAAATGCTGACACACACTTTTACTTCAGTAATAGCAATTGACTGTTCTGCAGTAATTTACAAACTGGCTAACCGTGCCATTGTTCTTTCAGGAGCCAAGTTTCCCATTAAGTGGACTGCACCAGAGGCGGCTCTGTACGGCCGATTCACCATCAAATCTGACGTGTGGTCCTTCGGTATTTTGCTGACTGAGCTGGTGACAAAGGGCAGAGTGCCATATCCAGGTAAGATCTATGCTGTATGATACATTGTCTCACACACAACGCAGCTTTAAACAGCTGTAGTCGTTATGCTTAGTCTTTTGAATATTTAAATTGGTTTTGACTGAAGCAATTGTAGCTGTTGATACCAGTACGAGTGAATTTTATGACTCTGAATGGCAATTTTGTAACCACAGCTAAACCTTACATACTTAGGTTTTATATACTTAAGGCTAAACCTTGCATACCTTATACACTATGCATGCTTGCTTTTATGGGTTTGCAAAAGCGGATCCAATTTGTTTGTCCCGCTAGTCTTCATTCACTTGAAATACCCTGTTAATGGTTCTGTTTACTTTGCTACCTTGCCTCAAATGGCATTTTAATGTAGATATTTTGATATCTTTTATCTATTTCTATATTTATTATTGACCTCTGTTGGATACTACTAGGTTTATACTAGTATGTTTATGAATAAAGGGTTGACTCAACCAGTAAAACACAAAATTACTCTCTACTACTGACTACTGAAGAATTGATACTGATCTTAGTTCCAAGTAGTGGCTATACTTAATATCATTAATAATTACCACATTGGTGTCCCCACATCCATAGGTGGAATCTGTGCCTACAGGACATAAGCTGTCTTTTTTGGGAGATCTTCCTTCTTCTAGTCACACATGAACCAGCTAGTAATGGTCTCCAGGTTTGCTAGAACATTACAAGCTGTTGTGTTAGAGTGTAGCTAAGACTGAGTGGTGCAGATAGGTAGATCTCCAAGAGTGCCATAGACGGTCAAATCCAGTCTAATAGGTGCTGATTTTACTGTGCCCCCTGCTGGAGCAGAAAGGAACTGCTGGGTATGTTATTACTACTCAGAAGGGGCCATCTGGCTGCAGCGGGTATGAAGGCCTGACTGGGCACCAACTCTGTATTTACCACCATCTGTCCTCCCCTCCCTGTGCTTGTCTCTCTCTCAGCCCTCTCTCAGCCTGTCATGGGTGGTGCTTACCTAAAGCCTTTAGCTGCACATCAAAAATCAGAGCTAGGCATTCATCAATCATTATGTTATCCATTATTGATGGGCATGTGCTTCCAAGCAGAACCCCAGTTGAGGATGGAATTATACAGTAACAGCCCTTAAGTGCATTTAACGGCTGGGGTGGGGTGGCTTTGTGGTTAAAGAAATGGGCTGGTTGCCAGAAGGTTGTGGGTTCAAATCCCAGTAAATGACAGTCCTTGAGCACTCACACAATTTGAGGCTGGTAAACAAAAAATTGTGCTACTGTAAATCCCTTTGGAGGATGAAAGTGTTTGCCAGAATTAAATGTTTAATTTTGATAATGGTTCCCACTGATACGCTGAACGTGCTTGAATGCTTTTACGCTAGTTAATTTCTGAAGGCTATTTGATACAACAGTGGGGAATAGATGCCTCAGAGACAGAGGATATAAATGAAACTGGTGTAAAAGTTTCTCATCTGCAATATGCCAAAGTTTTGGCTTAATACTTTTAAGCATTTCCGGCCAAGACACAACAGGAAGCATCTTTTAACCTTCCACCCGTTCTAAGATTTATTGATTTTAGTTTAGCAAGCATAAGCTGTACTGTTGTGAGTCATTATGCAAGTGAGTCACTGTGGTGTAAATTACAGCGGGCTGAACTCTGAAAACATCGCTCAGTGTTTTTGCAAGCATGAGGAGACTCCAGCTCCTATAGGACATGAGTTGATTTGGTTTTGCGTTAGCTACAGAAGCAGTCCAGGAAAAGCTTCCTTCCTCTGTGAGACCTCTCAGTCACAGTCAGCCCACTGTCAGTCACAGTCAGCCCACTGCTTCGAACCTCCTTTTCTCACATAGCACCAGATTCTCGGTTTCATCTTGGCCTCAGAGCTCTAGTCCTCTGTGGATTCTCAGCTAAGCGTTCGTCGTGTCTCCTCATGTCGTGTCTGGCAGCTTTGCTGATGATCCCCCTCAACAGTAGGTGGGAACTCAAACTGATATTCACTTTTTCTGTGTGAACAGGCATGGTGAACAGAGAGGTGCTGGAGCAGGTGGAGAGGGGCTACAGGATGCCTTGTCCTCAGGGCTGCCCGGAGTCGCTGCACGAAATGATGCGACTCTGCTGGAAGAAGGAGCCGGACGAGCGACCCACTTTCGAGTACATTCAGTCCTTCCTGGAGGACTACTTCACTGCCACGGAGCCACAGTACCAGCCCGGAGACAACCTGTAGAGACCCTGCAGGACCCAGAGACTCTCCACCATGTGCAAATAAGCCACCAGGATGCTTCTCAAACCCAACAGAGCACCTCCTCCCTTCAGCTCCCCTGCACACTTGTCTTTAAAGAGATGTTTTTGTTTCTTTACTCTTTTTATTTCCTTCCCACCTCCACAAGTCAATTTATTAACTTGATTAGGGCGTAAATGAGGGAAGTTGTGTATTATAGCATGATATTTTTCCCTCGCTTTCCTCTATCTGGGGATGTGTGTAGTGGAGTTGATGAGGGCGGTGTGTGAGAGAAGGTTTGGAGTGGGACCATGTCATGCTCCCAGAACTCTGTCAGGGTGTAATACCTGTGACGGCAGAGAGGGGGAGCCAGCAAGAAGAAAGCAAGAAGCTCGGTGCTGCACAAAATCAGCTTTTTTGTTTTCCCCATTTACATGTATTCTTCTTTACTTAAACACTAAATTCTGTTGTAAAATCAAATCCTTAATGTTTTATTCTTTACCCTACCATTCATTTTTAAGTAGGTTGAGTAGTTTATTAAAAGTGACCAATAACTGTGGTTGAATCCATTGGCGCTACTACAGACGGTTAGTGCCATTGCTGGGACAGAACTGTGTAAGTCAAGAGAAAGAGAGAGAGAGAGAGAGAGAGAGAGAGAGAGACCGCATGAGGACATTAGCCTTTCTGAATGTATGAGAGCAGGAGTTTGGGAGTGAGAACATTGGATTTCATGATCATTATGACTTTAATTGCAAATCATAATTTTAATAAATTCGTTGGTTTCAGTCAATCACAGAACTTAAATCCTCTCCCGGGAGATGATTCATATTAAAAGACATTTTACTAAGCTGATGACCTGTTGCCATATTAGCCAGCTGCTGATTTTCCAGAACAAAATGTCAAAAGTATTTCAGAAATACACAGAGAGAAACACTACACCTGATAAGCCAACCATCATTTCTCATGCTGCTGTTAAAATCCACCAGTTAAACACTAAACACCCACGTTTATTTTTACATGTATCTGCATTAACACTGCCATGTGTTTGCTTGTTTTTTTGCCAACATTTATTGTTGCTCACCTTACGGTACAGATTCGTTGTTCATGTGCACAGATAAATGCAGAACAGAGATTTTCACAGATAACTGCTAATAGAAATGTCTGTTTCAAGGAAGCCAGTTTCATTCCCCAGATGTACGAATGTGAACGCGTTTTTCCTTTTGAAAGGTTTCTTAAAGCAATCAGATGTGCAGAAACTTTGTCGTCATCTTTTGTCATGATCACTGTGAAATATTCAGGTACGGCAGATTAAAACGGTTTACGGTAAGATATGCCTTTTAACCTGAGTGCAGGAAACCGCTTTGAATAGCTTCGCCAACGCTGCAAATTACTGTTTCATGTTTTCTTTGATCTGTGTAACTAAAGATGAAATGGTACGCGTCTATTAAAATAAGTCAAATAGACCATCATACAGCAGTACAGTTTTACACTATAAGGCCTGCAGGAGAGGTCAGGGTATGTGTTTTGTCACGCGTTACCTGTAATGGCTTCATTTAATCCATGACAAGAAATTGAATGATTACACTTATGTCTGGAGGGCTGATTTTTTTTTTTGTCCATCCTTCCATGTGTAGAGGCCTTTTTCCTGTATTTTATTCCAGGGACGTTATTGTTTGCTGTCTTTATCATCACCCACACATTTTACCCATCGCCACCTTCTGTTTTAAAAGGGCTACAGGCAAGTATGTGCAAAACTCTTATTGATTGTTTTGTGTACTTAAAACAAACAAAAAAAGAGTGTATCTTTCATGTAGGGTGAGGGTCTCCGATGCAGAGTTTTAACAAAATGTTAAGGACATTTGTTGTGAAACAGTGGTTACGATTACTAATCTGAAGAATTTGTACAGGGAAAAATAAAATTTTACGTAATGCTTTAAAACGACTGTGATTATTGCCATTGTTCTGCACATTCTGAAGCAAACAAGTACAAATATTGGTACAATTGTTTAATAAACTGTTAATAGGGTGCAGGAGTGGGCACCCTTGCTTTAAAACATACCGCTAGTATCAGCTAGATGTTGGGCATGTGAAACAAAAGAACATCGTTCTGAGAATCAAATTAAATATTTATGGAGGTTTATGTTGTACATGAATAATTTTTCATGTAAATAACTCATGGTTGTTCAGTTATACCCCTTTACAGTTACACAGAAAATTAAGCATGCTGCACAGTATGAGTATTTCTGACTGGGTTAACAATTACATTTAGGTCAATTAGCATAAGACAAGATTTAATTACACAAAGCTGTCACATGATAACGCTCTTAAATACTGTAATACTGGCACCTAATTACTTTTTACACACATTGTATATAATTTTAACATAGTGGGATCTTGGCAATGAGCCTTTTTTAGTGCTGATGAAAATCAGCTGCCTCTGTTTCGTTTACACATCATCATGCCTAAAACAAATGAAAATGAGAAAACATTATTAGTAGCAAGTGGCAACTGATGATCACTACCTAATTTACAGACAAACAACCACTTGTTTTTGATTTCTTGAACACAACATTGTCAGATTGAATACTATCTGGTATTTTTTGTAATAAATATCATCCCTGTGATAATATTCATAAGTTATGCTGGTCAGTGTAAAGTTTCTGCTTTACACTGACATGTGATTTCCTGATGTGATTTTAATTGAAAAACGTCTCACCTGGTCATCTGTTTGTACATGCCCAGAGCCTCCTGTGTCACATATTGAATGAAGGCAGGATCCTGTAGCGTAAGATCAGCAGGAACAGTGAGGGCGAGAGTGGGCGAGTTGAGAATATTCACTTCCACCATAGTGTCTGATGACGAGATGTTGTCGCCCTCTTCAGTCTGGGCCACCACCTTGACCACACATGGGTTGTTTGAGATTATTAAAGTATGATGATTTATTTAATTTTTACAGTATTTGTAAAGTGTGTTTCATTGTAACTACCTTCATTCATGTGACCAAATCTATCTTTTTTTATTTCTACAAAAAATAAAGTACTGTGGTGATGCCATGGGAGATGTATGGTATTAGATGGTAATATCATGTACTTTGATATATATACTATAGTACTGAGCTTAAGTACTTATAGTACTTAATCTTCATATCTATACATATCTATAGGCCGATGGTATGGATGCAAGTATTTGTAAAGAAAGTCTTAAATGTTAAAAAGTTTAACTTTTTTTTTAAGTTTAGTTACTGTCAGATGGTAATACCATGGTACTGAATTATCATTTTCATGTACCTTGGTGATTACATTACGCCAATGTACTTTAAAGAATACTAAAATTTGCTCATGGTATTGTATTTGCTACATGGTATATATTAAAGTTATTGTTTCCATGGCAAACCCATGGTACGTTTTGGTTTTTGTTGTTAGTGTCTCACAGAAGCAATGCTGAAGATGTTCTCAAAGTTGGTTTTGTTGTTGGCAAGCTCGGTCACCCAGCCAAAGTCAGAAGCCATGTTGCTGAGCCAGCTGATGGTGTCCTCAGTATGACGTTGCACGATGCCCAGCACCTCCTCATACTGCTGCCTGGACACCTGTAGCAGCTGAGAGACTTCATTCAGCTCCACGTGCAGCTCCATTATGCTTGGACATTCTGGCACTCAGAAACGCATCCAGATAAGCTCAACAATTAAGATGATGAATAAGAATTCCCCTAGCAAATCAGTGTGAGTGTATGTGTCATTGTTACCGGTAAATATGGATCCCTGGCAGGACTCACACTTGCTCTGCAGCTGCCAGCACTCGGAGGACTGTCGGCGCAGATCTTTACACAGTCTCTTGTTTTGCAGAATTCGAGGGAAGCGTTTCTTCTCTGTGGTGAACGCAAACACGCATGCAGAGAGAGTTGACGAGGTCATTGAGGACAGGAACTAGACAAAGAACTGATCACACACTTATTTTTGCATAAACAGACATCAGGATAAAGCACCTTTATTTGTTTTCTCCACAGAATCATGTGGCTCACTGAAGACCTGCGTGATCACAGACCCAAACTCCTCCAGCACACTCCTGCCAAAGTTAAAGAAGGACTCCAGAACATCATCCAGGCCCACACCCTGGTAAAAGGCAGAATCCAGAGCATCGATGGAGGTCTTCAGCAACAGCTCACTTTCCCTGTCCTCCTGAAGCTCAGAGCTGAAGGCCTCGCGTAAGGCCTGGTCCAGCTCGTGGTGGAAGTGGGAGACCAGCACAACGCTGCGATTGACCAGGATTCCCACTTTGTTGAGCAGGTTGCTGAAGGAATCCTCAATCCTCACCACCTCTAGGTCAGGGTTCTCTGCGCTCTGGTTCAATGTTACCTCATCCCGAACAGCATGAGGTGTAAAGTGAGAGCTCAGCCTTTGGAAGAAATTCTGGAGCTGTGGAGTAGAGATTTGGAGTTGATTTTTTGTATCTTTCTTTGCTACTATTTTTGTATAAGCAAGCATGAATAAGCACAAATATAGAGAGAGTGTTTTCAAGGGGTTTTGTTAAGATTTGAGTGGTATAAGTGGATGACGATTTTGTACTTTATTGGTGAAGGTGGAGAACCCACGACGACAGGTGTTGGTGTAGAAGTTCTTGCATGTGTCCTCAAGGCAAGGTCTACATTCCTCCCATGAGGACTTGAATAAGACCTTACACTGCTGCTCCGCTTCATTCAGCTCGTTTTCAACTTCATGTGCGAGCTCTGCTGCCCCCTTGCGATGAAAGAAGGTATTTTATTATAACGTTTAAGCTGTTTAAATAAAAGTAAATATTTATAACATATAAAAGTGCTATTTAATGTTGCAAGCCAAACTCGACCCTGGCACAGTTTAATGTGTCGAGGCATGTGCGCTAACTGCTAAGCCACTGCTCCTACCTAAATGATTCTTAATAATTATCTATTTATGCATAAAACCACCACTAGCATATAATAATATTTTCAAATAACTTTTAATATATTATTTTAATTTAAATTTAATTATGAACTTTCATATTTTTACAGTAATAGCAGCCACCTCTGACCTTCTTTCTCTCTCCGCTGTGCCTGAGGGACATCATGAGGTTTGTGTGTTTCTCCTTATTGCTGTACATCACCTCCTTCATCTCTTTAATTCCATACAGAGCTTTTGTAACCTCCTCATCCACCAGCTTCTCTCCTTCCAGAGACAGACCTGACAGATCACAGTCATCACAAAGATATTTTATAGATCATTTAGTGTTCCGTGTGATTATACTAAAGGATCTGTTTTAACAATCTGTTCGCTTAAATCTCATTCAAACGAGCTTCTGCTCCACGCTGTGCTCACGTTTGAGGGTGGCGGCTGATACCACAGACATTTCGTGATCAGGGGCAGAAAAGACCCCCAGAGATGCCAGTAAAACCAGAGAGAGCGTCACAAACTTCATCCTCAGCAATACTTTCTTCATAGTCTCAGAGGATTAAGCCTGTTAAGAAAAAGGTCTATTGCATTTAAGGCACTTTTAAACAAAACGACGGAACCCTGCAAAATTATTACATGCACAGAATCTTTACAGTGAGTGTGTATCCACATTGATCCAGAATAGATAGTTTCGGGGCTTTGAATAAAGCACGATTTATGCTTTTAATAGAATGCACAAGATGACATCAACAGTAATTTATGACACGGTCTTTCGTCCGCTTGCACTGTCAGTGTAACACAGTGATGCCCCCCATAGAGATTTGATCAGGGCGGGGGGAAGTAATTCCAGAGATTAACCACAGAGAGGCGCTGCATCTCAAAAGGTTAACAGACCAAACGACATTCACTGAAATTTACCGTCTGTCTTGACATTGTTGACGTTTTTGAGTCTATGAAGTCAGATTGTGTCCGTTTATTAATCCATTATTAGGCTGCATCCAGATATTTCTAGTTCATAAAAGGCCTAACTAATGGCTTGTTTAAAAGCTTATTTCTTTGATTAAATGGGAGGGAAATTAAAATGGTTACAGAATGGCATGTATGACGAATTTATATTAACAACCATATAGGTTTGGTATAAAATGTTGTAGCTCTACAATTCTAAGATGCATAGAACCAATGCAGAAAAACCAAAAGGTTAATTTACTTTTCAAAGTCAAAAGGTTGCACAGCTTTACCTCATCGTAACCATCTGTTTGTTGTCTTCATTCGCAACAAAGTTTTCACATTTGGTGAGTTCATGTCAAAAGCTAAGGTCATATGCCAGAGTGCTTGTAAAATAATTACACACAACCAGTATAATCATCATATAATTTGTACCCTAGTTTGAACAACAGGGGATTATGCTATTGTATCTGCATTAGTGAAAAGAAGGATATGCTTTTAATTCCATACAATTACTGCTTAAGTAATTAGCAAGTAAAGGGCAAAGCTTTCCCACTGTATATTATGAGTCATTAACTTAATAAACTTAAGTCATTACCATTAACTTAAGTGACATTAATGCACTTACATAAGATAAACATAATACAGTGTACCTATTGTGTATATACATGTTGTTAAAGTGTAATTATATATAAGTGTCTGCATCTAATTCAATTCTTGACCCTAAACCCAGCCCTAATCATAAATCTATCCAGAACAACACCATACTAAGTACAATGCATCACATTTTTTTATCTTTTGTAAGTGCACTTGATTTAAAGACACCTAGCACACATGTTAGAAAGACCTTTATATTTTCTATATACAAATAGTTGTATGAGTATGTCCTACAAATATAAACCCTAATCTGAGCAGAAAATGTACATGCCTTAATGTTTAGTGTCCTAACTAATCTGCATGATTTCTTTGCTCCTGAGGAACACAACAGATATTCTGAAGTACAATGGTAACCAAACAACAGTGACAATTGATTTCCATTACATGGACACAAAACCACTAAAATGATATTTTTATATATATATATATATATATATATATATAATATTTTGGGGTGAATTATCTTCTAAAGAAATATTAATATAGCAAGCTATCCACTATAATGAGGAACAAAGGGAGAAACTTACCGGAAAATTTGTATTGATGTCTGACAACACAATCAGTGTAATGCTGTTTGCTGTACTGATAGAAGATTTGGTGTTTATCTTGATGGTTCTATTTATGCTGTGTTGAACCAGAGACAATCCTATTAAAGCATTTGAAGGCTGTATCCGGTAATCCAGTCATCAACACTAGCAGACACACACTTTTGTTTTGTTGTACTTTGTGTACTGCCATGTATTGAACATATGTGCATGACTTTGCTATCCTTTTTGTATGGAATTTATTATGGTGTAGACTAGTTGTAAAATCACATTTGGGAAATCTGGATAAATGTAATTACTGTGCGACTGTGTTTAAAACAGTCCTTTCAACTTTAATGCAGAATTGTCAACACAGAGACAGTGTGGGCCCACATTCCCCTCACGGTTCTCATTAGCACACCTTGTCCTCAGTACCCTGTCTTCAGGGCTCTGACCCTGAAAATAGTATTTTTTAACCTCTAATGAGAAACAGCAATGTGGGCCACTGATATGTCCATCTCTGCTAAGTCCAAACACACCTGTTTCCCATAACCCTCTCTGGACCTGGTCACGCTCATCTGGTGATGAGTCACAGACCTGAGGCCTGGCACACTACTGAAATTTGCCCCAGTTCTAAGAACACAGAAACCTCAGAATACATACAGTATAAACAACAAATGACAGAACATGAAAATGTGGGGCAGTATAAAATAATACAAGCACTTCCCATTTTTTGCCATGGTAACCATCGTTTTTGCCAAAATACTACAGATGCTGCAGTTTTGTTTCCTTTGTAAAACTATAAGCTGGTGGTGTTATAGGATGTCCTTCAAAACAGAAGCTTTCAGAATTTATTTCTAGTCTAAAGCCAACTACGGGGTATTTTGTTGGAACACATTTCTATAAGGCTATTTTGAAAGGGTCTGTTTGACGGTAAAATAAATTGGACAAGCCACCTGCTCTGGCACAAAAACTGTGCAATACTTAGGTGGGCATGTAAAGTCGGTTTAGGGGCCAGCAGAGGTTTAATTCATTGCTGTTGTGTTTGTATTTTAGTGCTTAGCCTTGTTAAGTTGGAAAACATTCTGGCCAGTAAGGTGCAAGACTTCTGTGGTGCAACTGATCACACGATTCTGAACAATCCAGCGGGATGTCAAATAATTAATCACGGATCCCTGCGGCAAAGGGATTTAGTGAGAAATACAAAGAAAGAACAAAATGAGCTGTGTGCTTATTAAACCCGAAGGGAGCGGAACAGTTGTGCAAGCGGTTTTGAGCAACAGTCAACAAATACTTTTTGCCTGGCAACAACGAGATCTGGGGACAAAATGTCAGTGTACATAAACACATTTATGTGCATAGCATAAGTGATTAAGAACCAGATTCAGTAGCACTTTCTATGATGCTTGTGTAGGTATATAGACCTATGTTATGCGTTTTAAAGAAAGCTATTTTAATTTAAGCTATATTAATATTACCACAGTCAGAGTAAATTACATTTGTAACAGTATTTTTGTCACTGTAATTTCTGAAGATACTGTATTTTTTGAGGGGCAGTAACAGTGACTATTCAACAGGTTTTATAAAAGTGTGACAACTAGAATGTGAAAATGTGTGAGAATTCAGTAATCCAGAGTGGTTTTTTTTTTACTCTTACTAATCATTTTTATTATATAGCCTCTACATAAACATCCTATCACAGTTATAGATTTAGACTGACGAATAGGCCTTCTTGAGGTGGTGAATGATATTTTGAATGCTGGCTTTTACACGTAAGGTCATAGTAGTTCTACTTTCTGCAGTGTTTCTTATTACAAATTAAGTTTTAAAAGTACTTTAAGTACAACGATAACTAGCGCGACGCGTAAGACCCTCCCACGTGCCAAGAGGAAGTTTATCTCCAGATGTGCGCAGAGTCTGGAGCTCAGAGGAGCCTGCAGAGTTTCACCTGGCTTTCCTTTAAGAATCCACGGGATTCATTCAGTGCAGAAAACAAGCGGACTTACAGACACCCCACGGATTCTCAACTTCTCCCTAGCGCTCGGGCTGCAGCCAAAAGGCAGAAGACGAGGCAACTCAATTGACTTTCCATCGTCAATACCTTCTCATGGAGAAAGGCAAAACGTTTACCTTTTGCACGTTTTATGCGTTGTAAAGCAACTTGTTGAAAGTTTGTGTCCACGTGTTTTTATTATTTATTTTGTTTTGCGTCACTCGGGGTGCAGGAAACACCACGCGTGTATCAGGTTGATTCTTCGCGTCTGAAACTCTTGCACAGTGGAAATACTTGAGCACTTTTTGAGCCTGCGTTATTGTCATGACATTGATGTGAACGTTTGCCTGATAACGGAACGGCGTATCTTAGTTTTACCACAATGAAGGGTAAGCTGCAGCACACGTGTCCGGTTTACACTCGCCTTATTTTTAAACAGTTTTGGTGCTGTACTTTTTTTCAAGACAGTGATTGAGTTATTCCACGCGTTTCCCTCTTTACTTTTTGCTTTTCTTTCTTTCCCCTGTGAGCGGAATGTCTGTTCGCTCCAGCGCACGAAACATCTGGTTGCGATTAACTGCTCGTGGTGTCTAAGGTTGGCGGATTGTTTGGCTGAACCGCCGCAAGACAGCTGAATAGAAAGATCTACACGCACAGCCTTGTGTTGCTGACCCGGCTATTGTGTGGGATGCTGGCTAGCATTTCTTATCCTTGATAAGAAATGAAAAATGAATTGTGTTGTTACCCTATAAATGAAACATCTGGCAGTGTTTAAAGTATAGTTTTTTGGATTTAATTTTAGATTTAATAAAAGGTTCCTCTCGGCTTATGTTATTTTAGTTCAAGTAAAAATATTTAACCCATCTGTAACTTTGAAAAAGTGTTATGTGTGTTGATTTCCAAGGTAAGTGGAGCAGTAGAAAATGAGTGAGAGTTATATAATTTAAAATGAAAAGGTCTACTGTGTTCTCGGAGGTTGTTGAAACGTTGAAAAGGTGATCCAAGAGCCAGGGTTTGTTTTTCGTTGATTCGTTACGGTTGCACAGGAGAATTTAAATGTGTGACTCAC
>JAZGTJ010003337.1:3207-36048 GCA_036877575.1 Botia almorhae | reverse complement strand
TTTCTTTCTGTTCTTACTTTTATGTTTAAATTGGTTTAATAAAACCTTATAATTTTACCGCTGCCTGCATCTGGGTTCTTCCTCTGCTCGCAAATCCTGACACCCTCTCTGTCTCTTCACAGCTCAGTTCGTTTCCTCCTCCTTATTTGTTTATCATTCTTTTCCCATTAATTTATCCCCTTATCTTTACAGATTGCTTGTCTATTTCCTGTACTCACAGTGTGTGCAAAGGGCCTAATGTGTGATATTGATTGTGTTGAGTGGTTGTCTGGTTTGTGTTTCCATTGTGTGAGTTAAGTGAGTTTTAAGTAGAAAGGTCCAAAAATCGACAACCGCTAATGTGAGAGGTGTGTGTGCGTGTGTGTGTGTGTGTGTGTGTGTACTTGTACACTACCAGTCAAGTTTACGATCACTTGACCAAAATGTTTCTTATGATCTTAAAAATCGTTTAATCTAAAGGTGTACGTTTCAATATTTTAAATGACTTTTGTAGACAAAAATACAATTGTGCCAGCATATTAATTTCTTTAAAAAACTAAATGTTTATTTAAGATAAATATTTTTGAATAAATATAAAGCAGCCAATAAGAGTCCAGTACAGATGGAAATTCCTGAAAAATATGACTAGGATATATTTTAACAGTCCTGGTTGCTAAAATATAACAAGAGTTCATTTATTTTGGATACAAACTAAACCGTGTTTTTAACATTTAAATAATGGCAAAAGTGTTCTGTGAGTGTTATGTTTAGGTGTGTGGTAGGGGATGGAAATTTTGATTAGCTTGGTTTAAAAATCATTACGCAGATGGAGATTCCCTCCACATATGCGAGTGTGTGCTTAAAACTTGAGAGGCGATGCTGCATCGTATTGTAGCTGCTGTTTGGGGGCTAGGGGCGGTTGTCCCTCTCTCATTAGTGTATCATTTGTGTAACGGTCTATCCGTTACTCCTTACTGGGTTTTCATCATGTATATAAAGATTGTATGTAATTGTTTAAGAAGTTTTGTGAAGGCTTTTACTTCAAAAACGGCAGTCGAGGTTCCACCGTAAAGACGACGTGGATAATTATGAGCAGAGAGTGAGTGAGCAAACGAGAGAGAGAGAGAAAGAGAGAGAGAGAGAGAGAGAGAGAGAGAGAGGTGTATTTCCCTCTCCCCTCTCAGTCTACTCGTCGTCTCCGTAGTCTCCGCCAGCAGTGCTCGCGTGTTCCGTTACCAAGACCTTCACGATCCGGAGTCTCGGGCATGTCGAATCCCAGGAAAGACTTTGACGTGAAACAGATCTTGCGCATCCGATGGCGGTGGTTCGGCCACCCCACGTCTCCTTCTGCTTCCCCTGGTAATCAGCCTGCGGGAGATCATTTTAGCAGCAGCCGCGGGACCGGGGATTCCTCATCCGGCGGTGATCAGTCCTCCCGCGGCGGGTGCGGTAGCTCTAGTGCCGGCAACGGTGCCAGCTCGACTAACTCCTCCTCCAACATCAACAACAAGCGAAAGTTTGGAGATGCTGTTCCGAACAACGGGCTCTCCACAGTGGAGACGTTGGGCGCCTCCGCGTGTCCTCGGTCCATGAGCCAGCAGGAGTGCCGGAGACCCCCGCCGGCGCCTTGGGTCTTCCCTGCTCACTCTAGCTCCAGCGAGAGCCTGGAGTCGCTCCAGCAGCAGCAGTGCACGCGTGTTTCAGATGCTCCTGGCCCAGGAGACGACGAAAACAACAACCACAACGTGGAGTCTGACTCCAGCTCCTGCAGGTACGCGGACGCATGACTGGTGTGGGACTAGCCCAACACATCAGGGAGCTTGTACAGAACTGCTAGCGCTTCACCGTCTGCATTGCCAGCTGTTCTCGAATAAGACACAACTGTTACCGAAGCCGCTTTATTGTCTGTGTTACAAACATGGCATATTAAAAAATAAATACGAAGGAACTAGTTTTTCTATTTGACGTACGTTCTTCAAAGTTTAACTACTTTGTTGCGTTTGCATTTTTATGCAACAACGAACGTATCGAAATGAAATTGTTACTGTTTATAGTGCGTTTGCTAAATATAATCACAAAATATAAGCAAATGTATCACTGCGTGATTGATGGTTGATGTTGTAGGTTATTTGGAAAACGCATGACGCGTAATATTGAACGGTGCATTTTAATATACGCATTTAACTTTCTCTTAATGTATTCATGGCTGAATTTTATAGATCATTTAGTTCGTCTCTGTGTATCGCTGTTGTGTATGATGCGCGGGGTGTGGCGTTACCTAAGCATGACAGAACAATTAAACGTATGTTCTTTTAGTTTTCCATAATGTAACAATTTCAGGTTGTAAGAACGTTATCATAACGTTTTTATGAAGTAACAAAAATGATAAAAATGTTATTTGGAACGTTTAAGTAACGTTCTAAACGTTTAGTTTTTAGGCGTTGTATTAACGTTATTGCTTGGTTATGAAACGTTATTCAAATATTTTACAATTCTGTAACGTTTTCAAAACGTTTCACTAACTACCTAAGAATATCGTTTTTGATATATAATATATTACGTTAAAAATGTTCTACTAATGTTACTCCAAGAGCGTTTCGAATAACTTTGAGAGAACATGTACAGAAGTTTAGCCAGCGTTCTGCGGCGTGCTGGTAAACGTGTTTGTTTCAGTATGTGTAGATGAATTGTGCGTGATTTTCTTTCCTAGAAGTAATGACGAACTGCAAGTTTAAGGATGTGGGAGTTTAAAAGATTAAAAAAAGAGAGAAAAACAGTGTTTTGTATACATTTATTTTTTGGAGGTGTTTGAACTATAGCCCAGCCCACAGGGGGGCCTTCAGCAAAGGGGCCAAATATTGAGTATAAACCGATTGAACCGACAGCCTGTAGCCTTATGCCACACCAACTCTGCTCCAGATTGTTTAATTTCCCAGTTCTGATAACAGTTTTATCTTACTGTCATCTTCTCCGCTGCTAGTCTATTAAAACTGTTAAATAAATGATGACTTTTTGGGGACACGTAATTGCATTTTGGGTCATTAATATTCACGTTAGGCTTGTGATAGAATGGTAACGAAGCAAGAGAGAACACAGACGCTCCACATTTTATAAAAACCGCCCCATGCTCCAGGCAAAACCATGAAAACTCACTCCCCACTGTAAAATGATTAACTTTGATTAATTAAAATGCTAAAACTGCTTACAAAAAATTAAGCTGTGGGCTTACAACATGTGAAATGACATTTTATTTCTCCCTGTGGTGAAAACACACCTCTGAGCACCTACGCTGACATTGGGGACATTGTTCCTGTTTACACATATGTAGTTTGTTCCTGCATGATCCAAATTGATCCTAAGGCTTAATTTAGGTGCATAAACCCAACAAGGCACTGAGTGTACACAACGTTATTCTTTTCTGTGTAACATCAAAACAGACCAGAGGCATATATTAATCTTTATTGTAGGCTGCGTTATTTTCTCTAAAAGCCATAAATGAAATCTCAAAACACTTGGGTGGCTATATTTCATGTGTAAAAGCTCTCCGATCCAGCTCCAAGCCTGAAACAAGCGCAAACATTGATGGTCGAGGGTCTTTGAATGTTGTCTTGGAGGTTAACAGCCGCTGTTTTAGAACGAGTGTGTGTGTGTTCGTGTGAGAAGGATGTGGCTCTGTTGGTGTGGACGCTCTGAAAGACACTTAGTCACTCGTCACCTTGGATACAGTTGGTTTAATGTAGTGCGCACAGACACACAAACCCACATACAAAAGAGTGAGTCTGAAAACCATGTGAAAAACAGCCAGATAACCTGGAACTGTGTCTTTAAATGTGTTCTGTAAATGTGCATTACTGAGAAATAAATCATAATGTTTACAAATCACATAATCATTTCTTTGACTGTGCCAAACACACGTACAGCACTAATAGATGAAATTCATGTATATTTCCATAAGCTTTCAGAGCACAGGGCTGTTTATGACTTACGAAGAGAGAAAGAAGAGGAATAAAACTGTCTAGCTGACTGAAAACAGCAATTAAGATCTTTAAAGATATCAGATGCTTTGCCCCATTATCTTGAGCATACTAACCATGTCTCTCTCTCTCCTTCCCTCTCTCTCTCTCTCTCTCTCTCTCTCTCTCACTTTTACTTATATGGTTACACATACACGCACACACACCGTATTCACCATATAAGCAACTATAGAGTTGTATACTATAGTATAGGAGAAATCCTTTATTTTGTGCTCAAATTTAAGCACAGATTTTAAGAGATCGGGTTTTATTTTGGTCTTTAATTTAAAGTGTGTTTTTTTTGTGATCGCACATGAATATGCATATTTTAACTTTTCATGTTCAAGAACTGGATGTCGGAGTGTTTTGACTGCGTGAGGTTTCTAATATGGTGCAGAATCAGTGTTTGGGGACGCTACTTTGAAATTGTAGCTTGGTGTAGCTACATGTTCAAAATAATAAATACAGTCATTCTACAACCGTAAAAATTTTAGAATGTGTCCCTGGCTTTAGGCAGTTACTCCCCAGCGCTGATCAGGAGACTCATAAAATAAGAGAGAGAAACAGGGAGAAAGCGGTTAGTAAGGGTAACAGGAAATGCTATAAAAACTATTAAAAAAAAACTAGCGCAGAGAGTGTGATAATAAAGTGATTAAGAAACCCAGAGGCTGAAAGAGATTCTGGAATTCTGAAGAGTAGGAAATAAGACTCGCAGAAGCAATGAAAGAAAGCCAGCAGGAAACAGGAAGTCAATCTAAAGAGGACATTCTGGGAAAAGGAAACGAAGCGAGTGAGAAAAAACAAATATGTGGTTGCTGTATGAAAGGACATGTGCCCGCTGGGGACGTTCAAGAGCTGGCAGGTGTAAATCTGGCTCTTTGAGATAACTTCCTGCTTCTCTCCTGTGTGTGTGAGTGTGTGTGTGTGTAATGTTTACTTAGCTTGGTGGTGTTTGGAGAATTGTGATCTTACTCTTGTGCAGTGTGTTTGAGAGGCAAGCGTGTGTATGGGTGCTTCATATTACCTCTAGTCTTTGATTTGGATTAAGACTAAAGACATTTCGACATTGAGAACCAGAGGCTGTAAACCTGCTACCCATAACTTAATATTTAAGATCTTGAGAGGAAATCTCTGTAGTTCATCTCAGTTTATGGTATGTAGTCTTCACTCGGTCAGATATTACACGTACAAAATTCCCACAGTAGTTTAAGTTCTTAATAAAAATAACATTTCTTTCATAATTTACTCACATACATGCTTTAAATTACTATTACAGACACAATGAGAAATTGTAAGTATTGATACATTGTGAAGTATGTACTCAACAGTTTTAGGTTTTGATTTAGGTACATTTCCATTAAGTAACAAAAACATTACAAATTTAGACTTTGTATTAACATTATTGGTTGGTTATAAGAACGTTATTCAAACAATTTTTAATTCTGTAACATTTTTAAAACGTTCCTTTATTCTCACAACTCTCCTCTGTGGTGATTTTTGTGCACAGCTCTCTCTCTCTCTCTCTCTCTCTCTCTCTCTCTCTCTTTCTCTCTCTTTCTCCAGGGTAATTGATAGACTGAGTCTCAACACTTGATTAAATGAGTCTGTAATTGCTTTTAAGAGATTTAGAGCTTAAAGCTTGAATGAATTTACACTCACTCTCGTCATCTCACCATCTGTCTTCAAATGCGTGTGTGTAGTGAGTTTTGTTATCGCTTTGATATTTTAAGGTTAACATTTTGAACTGGATTCTTCATGCGATCGTGGTCTTTGAGGCTGGAAGATCTTAGCTTAAATATGGTTGTAGTTTGGCTGCACTTATTTCCTGTTGCTTAGCACATGGAAACCCCAGAGAGAGATCTACTTTAAATTCAACACATTGCTATTGTAATTACACAAGTTAAGAACCCCCCAAAATCAGTTTTCTTTCCTGTATTGACATGTTTTCTATTAAAACAGCACTTAGGCGGGACAAACTAAAGAGATTGTCCCTAAGAGGCAGTAGTTACGTTGCAGCCATGAACAATGATTTGCTGCTTGCTCGTCAAGGAGGGACATTCTAAAAAGCATTTGATTGGACACAAATCTCTGTAGTGCAGGATGAGTCATCAATCATTCTAAACTATTTTCGAAGTCTAGAAGTACACTAGCATATTGATGGCTTTAAAGCTAACAGACATAAATTAAAAGCCGCAAAGCCTTTGATTTCAGAGGCTTCGAATACAGCTTGCCTCATTTAATTGTCTTTATACATTTGTCTTAATAACAGAACAGTTATCACCTTCCTGCAACTGACTGTTGTGATTAATTACAACAAGCACTGTTCATTTCCAAGGATCCTGGATGAGTTGCATGCACGTCCTGTGATGGTAGACAGAATATTTGCTATGGAGATGCGTTCACAATAACGCCATTAAGAGACTCAGAGAGGCAGAGAGAGAAGATAAGTGTGAACGGAGTTAAAGAGGGATTGGAAAGGCAATCTGTGGAGAGAGAAAGAGAGAGAGAGAGAGAGACAAGACTGACAGTTAGCCGGTGATAAAGCGAGAGGGAGAGAGAGTGGAGATGACAGCCGTTTGGGATCTAGCTAAATTGCTTTGAGTATTTCATGGCCAGCTTTATCATCAAAGCTAATTACTAACAGCTCTTTAAAGTCTCTAAATGTATCCGTCCGTTGATCGTGTGCACGCGTGTGTAATTGTGAGTGTGCGCGCAGGCCTAATTTAGCAAGAAAAGATTGTGCCACGTTTAAATTAATTTAGACTTTTTGTGTGGCGTGAACTTGTTTGTGCTGCTTTTGCAGGCTAATTTAGCATTTGGACGGAGAGATGGAAAATCTAGGTCAAAATATTAAAAGGTTTTACCTAAAGTTTTCTGCACTATAAATTAAACACAAGGGAGAATTACATCAAATCATTTTTATTTACGCACATGAGTATAACAATGTATAGTAATAATGCACAGCAGTGCTTTTTCAGCTAACAGGAAGCACTCTCAGAATGTTGACTAAAAGGTTCTGTAAAAGTTCGTCCAAAGATGTCAAAACATTTTTGCTGTAAAATTAGTAGAACTTTTTAAACATTATATATATACAATTTTATTCTTATGAGTTAGTGGAACGTTTTGAAAAGGTACGGAATTAAAAAAATGTTTGAATACCATTATTATAACTAAGCAATAACGCAAATACAACTGTTTTGAAAACTCCTAGAACTTTCAAACAACATTTTTAACGTTTTATTAATTAATGAAAATGTTAGGGAAACTTATTCTTAAAACCTAAAATTGTTAGCTGGTTACCTACATATGTTCTTAAACATTTAAATATATATTAAAATAGTGGAAATTAAGAACTTGGTGAGCATTTTTAAGTGATGAATTTGATGAAGTTAAATCAGTTTAAAACTCTGAACTGCGTCACAGAACTGAATCGAACTCTGACACGTTTTTGCTGCTATATCATTCAGCCCCGTTTAGCATAAACTCACATTTCCCTCATTTAAATTTAGATTGTCCCAGTTCAGATTTGCGATGTGAACTTTCTAACACAACGTGTTTGTGTGTTTTAGGACGTCCCACAGCAGCGTGACGTTGTCCTCATGTGCGTCGATGGAGCCGTGTGTAGCAGATGAACACTTCCAGGCGCTCAGTCATGCGGAACACACCTTCAGACGCATGGAGGCTTACCTGAGGAGCAGGAAACTGTGTGATGTTGTGCTTCTGGCTGGGGACCGCAGAATACCAGCGCACAGGTAACGACAGATGAATGTTAAACAATATTTCTTTAATTCAAGGAGCTTATGTAAGTTTAGAGCAGCATTTTGATATTTTACCTCTATTGTTCTCTGATCTTTTCATCCTGTCTGTGTTTGGTTCTGCTGATTGCGGGACTGCCTCACACAGCTGGAGGGTTCTGCTGGTGTTTTATATATAATGATGCACGAGTGCACAAACACACACACACACGCACACACACACACGTTTACTTACTATCTAAATGGGGACATTCCAGACACTTCTATTGTTTTTATAAACGGCTAGTTATAAACCGTATAACCTAACCTAACCCACACTCTAACCCTAACAGAAAACTTTCTGCACCTTTTTTATTTTATTTTAACAGACATCTTTTACAGCTGATAAATTGTGTGTGTGTGTGTGTGTAGGGAAGGGCTTTTAAATCAGTCTGCTGTGGGATAAATGAACATAAGGAGAGTGATGGAAGGTACATGCTGAGTGTTACTCTACTGCTGAACGAATCTCACAGTCACAGTACTTTCACAGTATCACACTTATCTCTCTCGCACTCTCTCTCTCTGTCTCTGTACTTGCCTTTAATTATTCTTCATTCATGTACAGTCGTATTTCCACTGAACTGAGTAGTATTTTTATGAGCTTTCCTGTAGCTCAATTGGTAGAGAATGGTGCTAGCAACATCAAGGTCATGGGTTTGAGCCCCAGGAACAGCACATAAAATGTGCAGATGAAATGCACTCTAAGCTTTGGATGAAAATCTTCCAAATGTGTGAATCTAACATAATATATCTGTATTCTATGGAAGGTATACAAAACTACCTTGTAAGATTTTTTACCTGCGCAGGATCTGCGTCTGCAGAAATCTCTGCAGACTTCACAGAATTCAGTCACCCCCCTTGTGCATTCATTTGCTGTCATAAAAACTACCGACACCAATGTCATGGGTCCGAAACGCACAAACTGATCAAATGTGTATCTTGTGCTGTAAGCTGCTTTGGATAAAAGGTTGTCAAATGCATAAATGTCAATATAACCCATTACAAAAATGTTCTGCATGGTGATTCAATGCATATTAAATGTCCTTAAACCATTTTGTTGCTGCTTTTTCCGGACAGTTTTTAAAAATGTGACACCAAAAAAAAAACAATTTGAATGTTTTCAACACAGCAGGAAGAGTAAATAATCTCATTCTGTTGTCTCAATTGTTACACAAGTTAATAGCATTCGGAAACAGGTTCTAGTAACAGAGTTGAGGAAATTGCCAACCCAGTGGAAAATGAACAGAAAATGAATGAAAATTAAGCTCATGTGTTATTTAGTTTGATCTGATGTTGACAGACACTTTATTTTGAAGGTTTTATTTGGAGAATTAAAAAGTCTTACAATCAAATCTATTTAGCACTGTTATGTATCTGTTATGTATGTGTTCACCAGTTGTTCCCCTACCATCAGATCCACATTATGGTATTGTGAATTGTGTGCAGATTCTCTGTGGGTCTCATTGTTTGTAGCATGTCGGTGAAATTTCTGACAAGTGCTTTCAAAACAGAGAATAACTTTGAGGGATCATTTCAGTGCAGTAATTTCCTATAAAATTGCTTTATTATTTTGCTTTATTAAAATTGCTTCTCTGATACATTAATTAGCATTTTGTCTGTGAGTCTAATAGATTTAAAGCGACAAGCTTTGAGTGAGTGTATCAGCAGAGCCAGATGTGAAAGGAAATCCTCATTTTATCATGCTGCAGTTAACAGATCCACGAATCCTGTTTCGTACCGTAATCTCCCCCTCAGCTTTGTCATGCTTTACCTGCAGCGCACAGATGTGTCTGTTCACTGATCCAGAAAACATAGTTACTATCTTCATTTCTCTGCCTCTCTTAGACTGGTCCTCTCATCAGTGTCTGATTACTTTGCGGCCATGTTCACCAGTGATGTCAGAGAGGCGAAACAAGAGGAGATCAAAATGGAGGGCGTGGACCCAGATGCATTATGGGTCTTGGTACAGTACGCTTACACAGGTAATGTGTCAAGTTGTGTTTTTGTTAGACAGACAGACACACTACCAGTCAAACCCAGATAACAGAGAACGTTCTCAGAACATTGGCTAAAATTAAACATTCTTGCTCAAAGCTCAAAAATGTTCTTGCAGTAATGGCAGTAGAATGTTAATGTATGTTAATGTTAACAATTAGAATGTTTAATTTATATGTTCTTAATTATTGTTAGATAATTAAAAAATGTTTGTATACTGTTTGTATACCCAAGCCAAAAATAATACTGCAACGTCTATAAACTGTACGTTTTGAACATTCGTAGAATGTTTTAAAGGCTATAGCCTCTATTGGCTGCTTTATCTTCATTATTTGATCCAAGTCATCCGTTTTGAAAACATTTTTAAAATAAAATGTAGCTTTGTAATAAAAGACAATATATAAGCGCATTTATTACTACAAAACTATTTTCATGCGTTTAAGCAAAAATCAAAAGGTTTTCAATAGATGAAGACTGAGAGACGTTTTACTGAAGTGACCCAATACTTGGGTCTTAAACCAACACAGACTGTGTGCAAATAAACCACGTGGTCAATTGCCCTCCACACATTCTCTCTCTCTCTTTCTGTAGGTCGTTTGGAGTTGAGAGAGGACACTATAGAGAGTTTGCTGTCTGCTTCTTGTCTTCTGCAGCTATCTGCAGTGGTTCAGGCCTGCTGCAGTTACCTCATGAAACAGCTCCACCCATCCAACTGTCTGGGCATTCGGTCCTTTGCAGATGCCCAGGGCTGCCTGGATCTCCATAAGGTGGCACACAGCTACACTATGGTGAGCTTCTGCACACACATCTGCTGACGTTCTCAGAATGTTGACTAACATTCTCTAAAAGTTCTGTTAAAGTTCTGTATTATCAGAAAAGTCGTTCTTGAAGTAACGTTAGTAGAACTTTCCGTAATTTTCATATCGTATAACAAGTACAAATCAAAAGTGTTGTTCTTGTGAAGTTGTTAATGGAATATTTAAAAACGTTAGACCAGTAACCAAAAAGTTTTAATAATGTTCATATAACCAAGCAATAATGTTGATATAGCGTCTAAAAAAACGTTTGAATGTTTTGAACAATTTTAACATTTTTTTGTACTTAATGGAAACATTAAAGAAATGTTCTTTCAACCTAACATTGTTACATGGGGAGTTACATACTATACAACCTCCAGGCTTCTATACTGTGCCTGTGTCAGCCTCTCATTTGGTTTCTGCAGGTGTCTGTGTCCATCTGGCTATCTTTGTTTGTGTCTGTGGAAGTTTATTGATTGAGTTCATTTATTGAGTGATTTTCACAGCAGGTAAAGGTTTCCCGAACCAGGTGTGTTTAATTGGACATGTGTGTATTTAATTCCTCTTTGCACATTGTACGCTCTGTGTTTGATGTTTTAGTGCTCCTGAGGGAAACTCATTCAAGAAAATATAACCCATAATAGCCCGCACATAGTTCTCAATAGAGGGGTTGTCATGGAGACCGTGTTGAAAACTTGCATAAATTGTCATAACTGCTCCTGGTTCCTGTCTGTCTTTCCTTCTCTTGGTTTTACTTCAAACTTTCTCTATAGGGAGGGTGGCATCTTATCTGTTCAAAGCTAGGTTGCTAGGTAGCCTCTCTGAAATTAAATACTACCTAAAATACTTTCTCATATCTGATTTAGAGACCAGCAACAAGAAAGCCATTTGTAGGTCAGTTCTTCTGCAAAGTGTAAAGACTGCAGCTTTACGAACCGTCACTGGTATAAATTGTTTCACCAAGAGGTCGTGTGGCAAACAATTTACAGAAATGTGCACATTCATTGTGTATTTTGTTGTTCAGTGCTTGTACATTTTGCATTGCATGTGAGTTAGACTTTGGTATGCTAAAAGGCCATTAGTCAGAGCAAACACACACACACACACACAAACACACACACACACAATCTGTGAGTGTTGATGTTTAAAACACATCCTCTCTCTGTCTCTGTATGTAGGAGCACTTTATGGAGGTCATGAGGAATCAGGAGTTTCTCCTTCTGTCTGCATGTGAGGTGGAGAAGCTGTTAGCCTCTGATGACATAAACGTTCCAGAGGAGGAAACCGTGGTAACTGCCCTGCTCAACTGGGTCCATCATGACCCGCCCACCCGTCAATCACAGCTGCCTGCTCTCCTCGCTCACATCCGCCTGCCCCTGCTTAAACCACAGGTCAGTCCCAACGTTCTTAAAACATTGGTTAATGTTTTCTAAAAGTTGTCAAAGTCTGTGAGAGGTATCAAAAACTTTTTTAACATGGTCATGTATCACAAATGTTATTTTTAGGTAGTTAGTGAATTTTTTTTTTTAATTTCGAATTAAAGTTACGAATTAAAATGTTGAAGTTCTTATAACCAAGCAATAACGTTAAAATACCACGTCTAAATAAACTGACGTTTTCAGAACTTAAAATTTTTTAATGTTTTTGTTACTTTATGGAAACATTAGAAAAACGTTCTTACAACCTAAAATTGTGCATCCATTCAGTCAGTCAGTAGTACAGTCTATTCAGTCTTTTATTCTGCCGTGCTGGTCCTTGATTGGACAGCTTGATCGGTCCTTGATCGGTCAATATCAGAATATCATTCGTCTGCATTAATCAGAGTTAATCAGGTAATTCAGTGATCAGGTCCACTCACAGTGATTGGTGCTCGATGCAGTTTCATGGTTAAAATTCTGCAGTCAAAAGCTAAACAGCCTTCATGTTTGTCCCCAAATTCCTTTTGACCAAGTCAGGCCACCCTGCAGCCATCTTGGTTCCCCCATCGGCAGCCATTTCTAGCCATCCAAACGCAGCACTTTAATTAAGGATAAACAAGTAAGAATCAAGATATTTCTCAGTGTTTGGTTATTTTATTACAAATATACATTTTTCTAGTTACGTCGAGCTGTATGCTGTTTTCTTGGATAGAAATTGGGCCCTGAAGTCAAAAAGGTTGAGATGCACCATCTTAGATACAGTTTTTTTACAGGTTGGTTGTTCAAAGCATTTTGGAGAACTTGCCAGTTCCTGATTGCCAGTTTCTTCTGTCTCTTCATGTAGACTGACTGACTCGATGATGTTGAGATCTGAGCTCTGTGGGGGCCATACCATCTGCTAGAGAACTTCTTGTTCTTCTTTTTGCTGTAGATAGTTTATTATGTCATATGTATATATTTAGAAATGACATTTTCAACTGACATACCAAAGTAGATTTAAAATAGTCTTCTAAAGACAATAAAATCTTGCACAATTGATGTACTTTTATTTCTTTAGTTTAGGTAATGCATTAAAACTGTATTGAAGTTTTGCAGTTAGTCAATTTGTGTGTTTGTTTCGAGGTGGTCTTCTAAATGTGAGAATGTAACTTTAGTAGATAAACACATTTTAAATGTATATTTTATGAGACCAAAAATATTGCTGCACTCTAATAAAGTTTTTCTAATAAAATGCTATCGCGAATAAAACTTCCCTAAAACTCTTCTAAAATTGCTCCTATGACTAGCAATGAGCAAACATTGTATCACCGCTGTGACATTAACTGTTCAGCCCAACTTCCTGTTTTAACTGAAATCCATTTTAAGTCGTTTCAGGGGGGTTTTAAAAATGGCTTTTGCGTTACCGCGGCGATAGAAAAACCTTGTTACTCGAGGGAGACAGAGAGAAATAAACCTTAAAATTTCTGTGTGGTTGCTAGCTATAAACATGTCAACAGATGAACTATTTTAACTAATTTGCGCATCATGGTTTTCTTAGGTGGTAGTAGTAGTAGGTTATAAATTAGTTCTGACAGCTTTCAGAACACCAATCGCACTTACATAAACATAGGAACGTTGGCTAGGGTTGTTTCAGAGTTCTCTCAAAGTTATCAGTAAATGTTCTTGCAGTAACATTAGTAGAACGTTTTTTAAATGTTATATATCATATGTCAAAAGCGCCATATGTGTTAGCTGGATAGAAGCATTTCTGTTGAAGTGTATGTATTTGTATAGACTGTGGAGCTTCCTGCTGCAGTATCTGGTTTGTGTGTGTGTGTTTGTGTGTAAAGGTCAGTGCTGTTCTGCTGTATGCTGTATACTCATGGGATGTGTTTGAAGCTTGGAGAGTGTGATAAGATGTTGTTGTGTATCTTCTTATCACTTTCTTCATATCTTGAGGCACACACACACACCACTGAAAGTTTTTCTTGGCTTATACATCTTAAAAACAACAAAAACAGGACCACATCCACCTGTTCTGGACATATGCCTTTATTTGTCTTTGTTATTTAATAAATCTGTGTTTATATTATTGTCATAAACTCATGTTTATGAGTTTTTATACATCTGCAGTTTTTACCTTAGAACTTTTGTTGGTGTATTTTTTTTTTTTTGCTTTTTTAATTTAATGCTTTTTCTGCACTGCCTGTTTTTCTTTCAATCGGTCTTCCACTAAGGTGAAAGAAGCGAGGAACATTTAAATATGTCCAGATAAATGTTCTCTCACAACTTGCACAGCTGAGTTTGTTCTGTTCCATCTAAATGTAAGTTGATTGTTATGTTCTCTCCAGTGAGAGGAAGAAAGCCACGGTCCGGCTGGCTCGACTCCGGAACATTCATTTTTTTTCCTGCATGTTTTCTCAATATTCACATTGAGTGGAGATGATCGATTACAACTTGTGACAGATGCACTTGTTCACTGTAAGTGACATGGGCTCTTGTGAGAGAAGGAAGGTGTTTTTAGCATGAAGAGAAGGAGAAAAGAGGGGTGGAGATGAGGAGTGAGAGGGAGGTGATGTTGTATGTGTGATGGAACTATTTCGTGAACGCAGTGATGAATGTGATTATGGATTAAAGAGGATGGTACTGACTACTGGTGCACACACACACACACACACACACACACACGTTGTGTAATGTGATTTATAGGGTCTCTCCATAGTGGTTTTTATACCCCTAAAGCTAACCCTCACAGAACTTTTGGCATTTTAAATTAACAAAAAAAAAACACAATTTAGTTTGTTTTTTAAGCAATTTCGTTTGTAATGACACAGAAAGTGTCCCCATAAACCAAGTTTGTGTTGTTATATACATGTATATAGATCTGCAGCAGAATTCAAAACACTGTCATTACCGTGACTAGCCACGACACCCCTCTAATAAAAACCCTCTCCATTTACTAGTCAGCTAAGAAAGAAGAGAAACAGGATGATGAGAGGACGAACGCACAGAGCGAAGGCTCGTTAACAGCGCCACAACAAGTGTCACTTGAAAGGGATTATGGGAAAAAGACACAAGAAAGAAAGAATAACAAATGCCACACTTGATGTGTATGTATGAGGTGGTAGTGATTTGGGGCAGGAAATGGTGTGTGTGTGTTCTAACTCTTTAAAAGCATTTACTCAAGAGTTTTAACCTGTATAAGACTCTCTACATTGTGTTTGGAGGTCCAGAGGGACATTAGCCCCTCACTGGGAATTCCTCTTTAAAATGAATGTAGGTAGGACCTTTTGTCAGAAGCATCACCTAAAGCTTGTTCCAGTCTCTTGAGCTCCCAAATCAAGAAGGCAGGTTATTGGAAATCTGTTATTGGGCTGTGCTGGAGCTGTATTTAAAATGTATTTTTGTTTGATTTTCTGTTGTCACATTAAAGTGGACACATTAAAAATTCAAATGGTTATGAATAATGAGGAATTTATGGAGCATAGTGCGTCAAATAGCAAAAAATGGCACAGAAATGATTTGCCATTGTTTTTGGCTAATTGTTTTTATTAGTCGCTTACAACTTAAATATTTTTAAAATATTGAAATTTAAAATCTTTTTCATCGTCATGGTAATACTGTGGCATTCTTTGAAGCATCTTTGGAGTACATGGTACTACCACATTTGTTAAGGAGAAACATGATAACTTCAGTATTATTACTATTCAAATCCAAAACCTTTAAACCTTGAGGATTAGTATCTCATTGGCAGAGATGTTCACCCTTCAGTCTGCATAGTCCATTAGCAAGTGTTACAGTCATTCTGGATTATTTGGAGAAATCTTTTCTATGAACTTTTCTCATGTAGGTTGTTTCCAAATTCAATTGAAAGTTCCTGGACTGCAATTTTTAGATCATTCCACCAACTTCAATTGGATTAAATTTTGGGCTCTGGCTGAGCCAGTCCTGGAACCGTACCGTTGTACCGTTGTCCTACTGGAAAATTCATCTTGCTCTACATGGAGCTCAATTTGGCTGTTTACACATGTACTTACATGTGTTTTTGGTTGTTATAGTTTCTTGCATGGAGATTTGTGATAATTTTAGGGTTCGTCACTTGACCTCTAACAAAGTCCAGAACTGACGTGGCGTTCTTGTAACTCTCTAGCAGAACCTGAATCTGTGACATGTTTGTTAACATCTACACTTGGTACTTCCATTGCAGCCAGATTAAGATGTGATTTCAGCTGCAAAATATTGCAATGTCAGCGATATTTAGTATATAGAGAAATAATTGTTCAGTGGATTTGTGTGATTACTCAGAGAACAAAATACTTTCTCCAGTTAAGCCTGTTAAAAACCAAAAGCGTCAATACATCTTGTGGACGTATTTTTCAGCTTTATCTTTTGCAAATCATTTTATCCAAGGTGACACTCAAGGTGATATATTTATATCTTGATATATATATTAATATCGTGATATATCTTGTTTGTTCCCTGAGATTCTAACCCGTAACCGTGGGGTGGCTAGCGCAATGCTCTACCAGCTAAACTACAGGAACAGCTACACAAATGTGTTATTTATATATTCACATAATTTTAAAGATGTCCAACTACTTTACTTCAGATTTAACAGTATAGAAAATTCCTACATACATCTTGAAAGATTTTCTACCGTTGGTAGTTATTCAGAAGTTAGTTTATAGACGTGTGTGTTGTATAGTTATTCTCTTTTGTTTATGCAGTTTCTAGCAGATATGGAGGCGAATCCGTTGCTAAGGGACAGTGTGGAGTGTCAGCGGTTGGTGATGGAGGCCATGAAGTATCATCTGTTGCCAGAGAGACGGCCACTCCTCCAGAGCCCGAGGACACGCCCACGCAAGGCCACCGTGGGGGCGCTTTTCGCTGTGGGCGGCATGGATGCCACAAAAGGTATTTCTAAATGTTATTTGATGATGTTTCTGTAGTTCCATCTGCCTTTTGTTTTGAATGTCAAACATCATGACAAATAACCTCAAAGACCAATTGAACAATTGAACATATTGATTTTTCCATCATCATTTTTTCAACTGATGGAGATGTTTTGGGTACTGCCAGCCTGTATAAACCTAAAGCAAGACATTTTTTTATGTGTGTTGGGTTTAATGGGGAAAGATGCAGATCTGTTATGTTCCTGCAGATGTGCTGAGTGAGACACAGCACCTGGTGTGTTTTTGGGCAGGATTGACTGAAGTGTGTATTACGCTGAGGAGAGAGATGTGTTGGGTTAAACGTGACTCATGTAGGCTGTAGTTTGCGGATGATGTCATAGGTCACATGGGCTGTATATTGGGGTCAGTGGCATGTTTGTAAGGCTTCGTAAAGAGCTTGTATATCTTCCCTTTTGCACGAATTATCGCATCATTTTTAATGGGCAAAACTATTTTGTTGGTTGTCGAGGTCAAAAAAGGAACATGGAAATGCCAGCTTCCTCGGATTTGTGTTTAGATATTTGTACTTACTGCTTTTCTGTTTGTACTGTAGCTCTTATTTAACTCAAATTAAAAATTGAATAAAAATGGTATATTTCTCATAAAAACAGTGTAACCTCATACATGCTCTTCTTTTGTGTGTTGACAATCTTAACAAGCATCTGCATCCTGTTTTCAAGTAAAAATATCTTAACAGGCCTCAGACCAGATAAATTCACCCAGGAGGCAAAATTGCACAAGATATTAAGATTAAGATCTTTAAAAAAAGTTTAAATAATGTGTGTTAAATGTTAAACACATTTTCATTTTGTTGCAGTTTGTCTGCAATCACATTTTACTTTGATTCACTGATGTAAGACAGCTGACAGCATGAGTTTTTGAGTAAGCAAACAAAATAAATCAAAAATCACCCAACAGGGTAAAGACACAGAATGGTTACTACATATCAGAACTGTTTCTCTAAATGGTTTTAATCAGTGATGTGTCCAGAAGTGTTTATAACAGAGTGTGGTTGTTTGTAAAGGGGCCACCAGTATTGAGCAGTACTGCTTACGGAGGGACGCGTGGAGGCAGGTGGCTGTCATGAGCGGCAGGCGGCTGCAGTTTGGCGTTGCCGTTCTGAACGATCGGCTGTACGTGGTGGGGGGACGCGATGGTCTGAAGACCCTCAGCACTGTGGAGTGTTACAACCCCCGCAGCAAGAGCTGGAGCGTCATGCCCCCAATGTCCACTCACAGACATGGCCTGGGTGAGCAGAAACATCCCCTGACCTTTGACCTTCAGTGCCTTCATAGGACTTTCTGTGGCCCTCTGCCATAAACATATATTGAAGAAGAAGCTGGGACATGTAAATGAACACATATGAAACTTATATATGCATAAGGGTGAGTTAATGATGGAAGAAATTTAAACTGTCCCTTTAAACAGTTAGCTCCGTCTCTTACATCATTGGTTGAAGCATAAGCTGACATGTAATCAGTTTATCTGACACAAAGACGTGGAATGAAGTCAGCCCTTCAACAGTTGACTTACAGTGTGTGTGTGTGTGTGTGTAGGTGTGGCAGTGTTAGAAGGCCCTATGTATGCAGTGGGAGGTCATGACGGATGGAGTTACCTCAGCACAGTGGAGCGCTGGGACCCTCAGGCTCGCCACTGGAGCTTTGTCGCGTCCATGGAAACGCCCCGGAGCACTGTGGGAGTTGCAGTTTTAAACACCAAGTAAGTACTCCAGTTATACTTTAAAAACTTCATCTATCTTTGTAAAGTGTAACATTCATGTAACTGTGTCTGGGCCTTTAAGACTTTATGCAGTAGGTGGCAGGGACGGAAGTTCATGTCTGAAGTCGGTGGAATGTTTCGATCCCCACACTAATAAATGGAGCAGCTGTGCGCCCATGTCGAAACGCAGAGGCGGTGTTGGCGTAGCAACGTGGAATGGCTTCCTGTACGCCATCGGTGGCCATGATGCCCCAGCGTCAAGCTTAGCATCTCGACTGTCAGATTGTGTTGAAAGGTAAGACCACAGAGAGCCAGCATTCAGCTTTCATTGCCATGATAACCCAACCAAAGTGCTAATAAGTTACATAGGCAGAAAACATAAGAAACAACAACAGAGCGCAAGCAAAAGGCAAAACATAAACCTGACAAGTGTATTTGCATCTTATGCTGCTTTTAACTCTTATTCGTCATTTCAGTCTCTAAATATAAAAGAATCCCTCTCTTGTGAAGAGAGAGCATATTAAAATGAAAGTTGGTTTGTTTTAGCACAACATATAAATGCTAAAATACTTGCAGAGAAAACTGTTCAGTCTGTTTTCGAGTACAGTTGGCAAAGCTCAACATTTAGGATCTTTGCAGGCAATTTATGTCCAAATAAAGTCAAGTTCTCATGTCGCGTAACTGACAAAATACTGTGATATATTTCTAAAATGTCTCAGAACTCAAAGTTGTTGAACTTCTGAAGTTTTCCTGCATGTTGATTTGGGCAGGATTTACTTCATCGTGAATGAAGCCCGTGTGGAAAGTGTAAAATATCTCTTCATCACACCAGCTGAGTGCCACTCGACAACAGAGCTTGTGTTTTAATTAAAAACTCAGTGCTAACGCAAACACAGACTTCCAGATCTGATTTACACTGTCCTTCATGAGTACTGAGACAGTAAAGGAGAAGTTGCTGTGTTTGATGTGCGGTCCAGAAATCTTTGATCAACAGATGAAGATGAGGCAGATGTGCAGAATGTCAGAATCAGCTCTCTCGTCTTCATCTCAGCTTGTGTGTGTTCTCACTGAACACAAGACTCAGACTGCAGACGCAATGGACAAGACTGACACTACACATTCCTGCTTGCAATGTGTGCACAGATAATACAGCAGGACACAGCTGATTATTTACAAACACAACTGTGAGCCAGTTGTCTCATATTCATCTTTTAATCATAAAAGATTTGTTGACTCCATGACAGAGCCATTTTTTTCTTTACTGTCCCAATACTTGGAGAACTTTGTATTCATGACCAAGCGAGAGTTTTGTACCTCCCGGTATAAATAAATTAGCTAAAAGCTTTTCTGTGAAATGTCAGCCCACAGAGAGTCCATTTGGGTCTCTAAATGTCTCTTCCGGTCCCTCTCACTGTTGGTCATATGTTGGAAGCACTGCATTTGCCAAAAACATATCTTTATGAAGAGCTGTCTTTTACCCTCTCTCTCTCTCTCTCTCTGCCCTTGTTATATTTTTGTTTAATAGAGATGTCTTCTGTCTGTCTGTCTGTCTGTCTGTTTGTTTAACATCTCTTGCACTCTGACTGCTCCATCTCACAGAGTTTGTATTGTCGTTCAGCATTTGCTCTGTCTTGTCGCTCAGCGTTTGCTCTGTCTTGTCGTTCAGCGTTTGCTCTGTCTTGTCGGTCAGCGTTTGCTCTGTCTTGTCGGTCAGTGTTTGAACTGTCTTGTCAGTCAGTGTTTGAACTGTCTTGTCAGTTAGCGTTTGCTCTTTGGGCATCAGTATAATGTGAAAACGTTATACTAATATTACTACAGGAATGTTAGCCAACATCTAAGAACGTTTTGAGAATGTTCCTTGTTAGCTGGGATCCCCTCTAACTTTTGTACCGTGGATTATTTTAGCTTTATGCCATGTACTAGATGTGATGTGATAAAGGGATTAAAGTTTTTGCTGTACCAGGATTAGACTGACACTCACACTGAGGGTTTTGTACCTGCATTGATTTGTCGTACTCGTGATGTGATGACTTTATATTTAAACGCCTGCAGAATGTTTTATTTTTAGCAACAACAAAACTTGTAGTTTTTTGACAAAACTGACTCATTTTGAAACGTTTTTATTAGCATTACGGCATCACATGACAAGATTTTTAAAACAACCAATAAGTGCCATCATGTTATTTTCAAATACATATGACATACTAGAAATTCAGGTTAATCACAGAAATATGACATATATTTGTTACATACTGTACATGTAAACAGCCAATGCGCAAGTATGTGACAAGTATGCAACATTTCAACCCATTATGCATGGGGTTGTGATATTTGCATGCTAAATTGCGTTTGGTCCAGGCATGACAGCTCATGCGCATCACGCTTACCTTCTCTCTCAGATACGACCCAAAAACAGACATGTGGACCGCAGTAGCTCCCATGAGCCTCAGCAGAGACGCAGTGGGGGTGTGTCTGCTGGGAGACCGCCTGTATGCTGTGGGTGGTTATGATGGTCAGGTGTACCTGAACACTGTGGAAGCCTATGACCCCCAAACCAATGAGTGGACACAGGTAAACACACATCACCTGACTGTTTTGTCTGTTTTATCCCCGTCTTCTGTCTCATGTTTGTCTTTTATTTGGGCCTCGTTATGTGTCTGGGCCCTCCCGTGCTGTTTCTTTATGGTGCTGTTTATTCATTATGTAAATTCTGTGTCTTCATCATTCTGACACAAGCACAGCTCCTCTCGCTACACAGCATCTGTCATTGCGCCTCGCTATAGCAACCGCCTTAATTCTCCTGCCTTTTAATCCTGGTTACGTTTCTTCGATCACGAGTTTATATCGTGTCATTTGTAAAAACAAAGTAACATTGTATTTACTATTTTGAGTAAACATTGTATCTGTTAGTTAACTAAGTTCTTTACAGGCATGTATATTAGTTTGATGAGAAATATTTGACTGACAATGTAAATATATTATGAAGTATCTTTAAGGTCCATCTCATGTCTGCTAAGGAACTTGTACAGTCAGTGGTGTATCTTGTGTTGTTGCAGTCAAGTTATGGCTGTGTGTATGAGATAGAGAACACAATACTGTGTGTGTGTTGACAGAGAATCATCTCATCATTAAAACCAGCAGTTCAGTAAATGCATGAGTCTGTTTTGTCCTAATTGTGATTTTGTTCTAGGTGGCGCCGTTGTGTTTAGGTCGAGCTGGAGTCTGTGTGGTTGCGGTGAAGCTTTAAAATGCTGTCAGTTATCTCCATGGCGACCGTCTGTGAGTATAAACCTACAACGGTTCTGATGTCTGGATGGATTTGAGCATCTTCTGACCAGGGCAGAAAAAACACACACACAGACTGTTACAAACAGCAGAACACTCAAATGTCTCACCTATTATATCTTCTAGTGTGTATTTATCTACTGCAAAAACTGTGTTTCACTGCAAAACTTGATTTTCTTAATCAGTATGTTTGTCTTATCTCTTTATATCTTATATCTCTAAACACCCTTAAAACAGGATACATTGACTTGAGAATTATATTTGTGTAACATAATAAGACTTGTTTTTACTAAGTTGATTTAAGCATTAATATAGTGAGGTTTATGTTTGCTAGAAGGAAAAACATTTTGCCTCTGGGGAATGAAAAAATAAAATCTTTTGCAATTTTGCTTCTCAAGGAAATGTATCTTGTTTTAAATGTTTGTATGTATGTTTTGAGAAAAACAAGATAAAATATTTATTAAGAAAATGTTTTATTTGCAGTGATCTAGAGAACTAGACCTTAGATTATTCTGTTACTGATTAACAGAGTTTATTCATTCATTCATTCATTCACTCACTTATTCATTCACTGTTCTGACATTCCCCAGTGAGAATCAGTGAGAATAAGAGTCTGTGTTGTGCTCTCAGGGGACACAATGGAAAGATGCAAAATGACTCTGGATCAATTAAAAATGTAACTTGAAATGTTGCAGAGCCAAATGTTTTCTCTAAAAATGATCTGTCACCCAGAAGCGTTTGAGTGGAGTTAAGTGTCTCAACAGAGAGCGAGTGATGGAGAGAGAGAGGCAGAGATAGTGTGTGTGTGTGTGTGTGTTTCCTTCTGTTTGAAAATCAAGCATAAGTTCAAGCATGTGTTCTGTTACAAAATGAATTAAAGATCATCATATCAGAATATCATCTGTTATTATGTACATATGTGACCGGTGCTGGCAAAATGAGTCACAATGAGCACATTGTTAAAAATGAATTTGTACAAAATAGATGTTACAGAGCAGGTTCACTCCATTGTGTAGCATTACTAGAATGACTGATTTAATTATATCTACCTTTGAGACACGCATACGGTTCAAGTATTTATATATTCCTGCGACTGTATTACATCTGAGATATAGCATATGTTGAGTATTCAGTACACTACTGTTTTTATACAACATCTTTTGTAATGTAAATACTGGAAACCCAGTTTGAGGAAGCAGGAAATCTGACTTTTATGTTATGCACATCGTTGCATATTGTTATGTATATATTGTACTTTGTGTATAGATGCGTCCCTCACTTGCATTGAGATTTCCACTTATATTATAATGGGAGGCAGAAAACAACCTTTATTTTTGCTGAGTGTAATATGAATTTGTTTTTACACATTCCACATGTAAGTGTATTGTTTGATTTATGAATATTTTTATTAAACTGTAAAAAATGCTGTATGTCCTGGTATTCACTACGTTATGGGGACCGAATGTGTAGGTGTAGTAATACTAGTCAATTTTGACCTTTTGGGGACATTTGTAGGAGGAAACAGGCTTATGAATACAGAATAGATACAGGATGATCAGAAGTTTATGTAATACACATATACATATTTTTTACGTATAAATATCTAATGTGTTAATATGCATGAAAACTGTTTCATAGGCTGTTTAAAGGACATTGGCTGAAATATTGTGCTAATGTAACTGAGGTACAGTACGTGTCTCTTGATAAAATGTACTTTGATCAGAGACACATGTTTGTCATGTAAGTTTTACAGGGATTTATACTGCCCCCTGGTGGTTGATGAACGTATGAACAGGATGATAGTTGTACTGTAATATTGAACATCAAATTACATGTTACTCAAGAGGAAGAAAATCCGATAGTCAATCTGAGCGGAGTCAGACAATTTAATGTTTATTGATCAGAAATGCTATATAGTCGAAAGAAACGCGACGCAGACTTGACATGTGCAATACGTCCTTTTAGCCAATACGATTGACTTTTTAACTGCCTTTTTTAGACTAAATACGCCCAATACATTCTACTGTATACCCGACGGACAACTTGTGCCTTATTGCTGAAAGATTATGTAACAACTTACCTATAAATGTATGAATAATTTGTGTTTTGTGCATAAGGCAAATTGTTTTATGACAGTAACAGAGATAAATTCACAGACAATTATAATCATAATGGAGAAGTTATATGTACTACACAGAATGTCCCAGCTAACAATTTTAGCATGTACGCATGTTTCCCAGACGCTTCCATTAAGTGACAAAAACATTAAAAAATTCATTTTGAATGTTTGTAAGACATATTAACGTCATTGCTTGACTATAAGAACGTTTTTCAAACTTTTTAAATTCTGTATAGTTTTTAAATGTTACACTAACAACCTAATAACATGAATAACACATACATGACTATATATATATAATACATTAACATATAATATAGTTAACATATATTTGATTAATTATATTTATTCATTAATTACATTAATTTATCCAAAGCAACTTACAAAGAGAGAGCATTTAACATTCTGCCCTATATACCAACAAGACTACAAATCTACAAGGAGAAATCACGTTCTGAAGCATTTGCTAACCAAACCTGAGCAAACCCCTTCAAAACAAAATGAATCTTCTTTTATTATCTTCATTTAGAAACGCAAGAGCCACAAATGGATGTAGGGCCAGATAATGTCATTCAGTGACCTTTACTGTACATCACCTGCCTGGCACAGCGTTCTTATCTCGCAGCCTCACTTCAGCAGGTCCCACAGAGAGAAGAAAACACCCCTTACTGCACTAACTCACGGGAAACTGCAGTTCACATGACAAATAAAAGTAATGAACACGGCCCAGAGGGCATAAACCGGTTCACTTCCTGTCACAAGATGCCCATATTTCAGCGAGATAACATATCCTTTGTGGGCTGACCTTTTACCTGCCTGAAACTGAAGTATGCACAGAGCATGCAGGGCTGTTTCTAGCTTAAGGGCCCTCGAACCACCAGACAAAGCAAGATTCAGACCCAGGAGGTTACAGGCTGGTATTAAACTTTAAAATAGTTTTATGGACCTAGGGAAATGCTTTTAAATATACGTGTGTGTATACAGACCATGCACACCTGCAGACCATCATTGACAAGGTGCCAAAGATGACAACGTCACCAGCTGGTCTTGGATTTTCATCATAATCTTAAAAGGCATTATTAAATTACGACTCCATTTTATTTTTAATGAGACGTTTTCTTATGGTATTTAAAGCGTTAAGACCCCTTGTGGCGAAAATCAAGCATTTAATTGTTTTTACATATGTGTGTAAATTAATCAGTCAAAACCATTGCTGAGTTTTTTTCTCCTTAAAACTGCAGTTTATCTCAAAAACGTGATTTGACAACGCGTTTTCTGTCAAAAGCATGACGTCAACAAATGTACTGAACGGTTCTGTATATACTGATTGAGTTTCAAGGGTGTGGCGTTACATCAAAACTATTTTAATGCATGAATAAGTTATTTTCACTGGAAAGATGAGTCTGGTTTTTTATTTATGTGCTTCTGTATGTCTATGTTCAGTGCTGGTGTGGATCAACCAGTAAAAAGTCAAAGTCACAGTTATGGGTGATAAAGTTACGGTTTATTACTCCTTAAAATATTCCACCCTTCTTTAAACGTTGCTTTGTTTTTCACTTATTTCAGGAATGTGTTGCATTATTTCAAGGTTTTTCTGCACATTAACTATATAAAGGATGAAAATTGTATTTATATCCCAACTTCACAAATACCTTTTGCATTACGTTACGTTAAAGTTAATGTGTTACGTACTAAAAATGAACTAATACACACAAACAGGCCATACACGAGAACACAGTGAATCTTATAACAATATTAAGACATTGAAAATGACAATAACCACAGAAATGTAGACGCATCTCACAGATCATCAATCAATCTGATTAACGGCATTAAACTCTTTATTTCTTTAATATTTAAAATATTGTTTATAACAAAAAAACAAAGGAAAACATTTTTAAAATATTTTTAAAGCTTTAAAAATATTATAACAAGGAAAATGTCTATAAGAATTACTGTAAAATTATAAAAAAAAATTCGTCCAGTGACGATATAAAACTTTCAGGATATGACGTCATTTAGTTACCGTCGCCAAAACGCCCACAAGCTGTCTGTGCAGCGAGCTAGTCCGTTAGCTAGTTTACGCAGCGAGTGTTTTTGTGCTCTTATCTGTTACGATCCTGTTTTTATTTTAAAGGAAATACAATGTAGTACATCGCTTCTGCGTTTTGGAGTCATAGTATGACAGTGTCGCGGTACTGCGTGTTTTTGGTGCGGATGTGAGGTAAGCATGGCTAACACATTAACATACAAGGTTTGCGCGTTTAATACATACACATGAAATATGCATATACAAATAAATAAAGGGCTATACTAAACGCGTAGGTCAATACATTTTTAAATAATACAACTGAGAACCATGTTTCTTTTTTCCTGTTAGTTCAACTCTGTGGCAACATTAATAAACAATGTTTGTTAAAGAGTTTGTCATAGAAACCTGTCCCCTGTGTTTATATTATAAGCGTTTAGTAAGATCGGCCTCAGCCCTGCTTACAAAGCGTTGTTGATGCTGGGAGCGCTTTGCAGTGCTCCTCCGTTCATTGATGTGTGATGATTTATGTTGTCAAAAAAGTGTTGGTTGATCTCCAGCATACGTGTGCTGTCTCTCCATCCAGCTGTCACTCATTAAAAACACATTCTGAAGACACACTGCAGACATGTACAGTCCCAAAGAGCTGGAGGGGGAGGTGGACCACTCGTTCTTTGACAGTGACTGTGAGACGAATGGAGCCGAGGATGGACGGCTGGAGAAAAAGGAGGCCTCACAAAAACCAGATGAAAGTGAAGGTCAAGGGACTCATGTTTTGATGCATCAGACAGGGACTAAATTTCAGAGTGGAGGGAACGAGAAAGAGACAGGCAGATTGGAGGATGTTTCGCACCAGGAGAGCAGCAGCAGTAGACATGATGAAGAGACAGAACGTGTCACCGATCTAATAAAAGATGGACAAAGTCATGATGAAGCCTTCAAAGTAACCTCACCAATCCCAAGTGCCAAAAGCTCTGAGGTTACGAACAACAGCCAATCAGATGAAGGATCAAGTGTGCAGTCCTCTGATGAGGACCGAGAGCTGGATGATGGGGACAGTACAGTTCATAAACACAGAAAAAACAGCAATAGTAATATAAACGGTGATGATGATGATGATGATGGATACCATCGAAGTGATGATGAAAGTGAGGAGGAAGATGGGTTGCCAGAGCGACGGTTATCAAAGCACAGGGGGGTCTCTCATGGAACACCTAAAAAAAAAGCGGGTAAATTTCGCAACCTAAACCGTAGCTGTTCCTCATCATCTGGTGCTGACTCCTCCCACAGCAGTGAGGAGGGAAGCTCCGCCTACTCGCCGAAGTCTCATATGAAACATCACAGGATAAGTTCTGCTAGTCAGAGAGAGAGGTCAAAGGAATCAGCTGATTCTGAGGATACGGTCACAGATGTCACCCCTCTCTCAACACCGAATGTTAGTCCTGCCCAGTCCATTGATGTGGTTTCATTTTCCAAACCTTTGGCCAGAGATGTTCAGCAACATCAGTCCAGCCTTACTGAGGAGACAGCTGTGGGTCAAGAGGGTTCAGACGACCAGGGAAGTATAAGTTCTGAGGGGGAGGATGAACCAGGTAAGCTGATATAAGTGAGCATTTGAAGTATGCACTAAATGTAGATGTTTTCTTTCCAGTGGCTGGTCATTAAAAAATCTCTCTCCTTTGTAGTACTTTTAAAAGTAGAGAAACAGTTGGACAGAGTGCTTGTCTCCAGCGCTGGCAGCGTCAGCAGCAGTCGTAAAAATTATTCTTTCACCAACGAGGAAGTTCGGAAGATCGACCGGGAGAACCAGCGATTGCTGCGCGAACTCTCCCGTTCTTCGGCGCGCTCGCGCAGCAGCGGCTCTACTTTATCATCCGCATGCGGTCGCAGGAGCAACGCAGCACCCGTACACCTTTACCACAGCGCCATCAACAGGCAGAAAGAGCTGGAGCGCATTCAGAAAGAAAACCTGGTCAGTTCATTCACATTTGTTGTTTCTTATAAAGACAGAATGTTTTTGTATTTACAATTCTGTCTGTCTTTCAGTAACTCATGGCTCTTGTAAGCACACACATTTTATTACTCCCAGCCTCAGACCATTCACTCTACTGTATTACACAAAGAAAACTCAACACAAACTTCTCAGTCAAAAGAAACAGACACTATTAGCTCTTACCCAGATGTCTTTGCATGTCCTGTTAGCATTTTATGACCTAGCAATAAATGACAGAACATAAGAGTCCAACAAGACAGTCTCTCTATCTTTCAGAGTCCTGGACGAGCTGTCCTTTATCTTCACCTTTTTGTCCTTTATCTTCACCTTTTTGTTCTTTATCTTCACCTTTTTTCTTTATCTTCACTAGTCTATTTTCAGTCCCAGTTCTTTTCATGGGTTTTGCTGAGAAGTTTCCAAAGGGCTGTTCGTGCCCAAATACAGAAGCATGACAGCCTGTGTCATTCTGATCCCAGGCTGCTGGTTATTTTTATTCTCAATGGCTCACTGTGGCATTTCGGCGCATGCGGTTGTAGTCACTGATCACTTAAACCTTTTGTTTAAACTTAATGTGAGGTTATGGTTTGGTTTTCAGCTGTAGAATGAATCCCATGATTATATTTTTCCTGGTTATGATATTTTAAGAAATTGTCCTAGTTATATTTCTAATGATATATTTCATAAATATATTTCTAAGCAAATATATTGTGCGTGAACAAAATGGTGGCTTTTTAAAAATGTGTTGTGAAAATCTAATGAAAAATACATATATTATTAACACTATAACAGAGTATTTATATATTATGGTATTGTATTATCTGTAGAATTTGTCATTTCATTTATTTAGGATTTTGGTTAAGATTCTGTGTTGATGCTTTTAGCATTTGGATAAACAGTCAATGGAATTGTTTGAATGGACATTAAAGTAGAGTTACAGAGTAAGAATCAGGTCAGTATTTGTGACTCTTACAGATCTGTTGTACATTTAATACATGTATTGATGTGTTTTCAGGCATTCCTGAAGCGTCTGGAATCTGTGAAAGCTACTCCTGGCTTAACTCGAGATGAACAACTAACTGATTACCAGCGCCAGTGTCAGTACCTTGGAACGCACAATACAGCCATTCCACCCCTGAAACCGAAGACCAGCAAAGCATCTGGTACATGTCACACACAACACACAAACCATTGCGTGAGGTGTGTTATATGAAGGCTACATGTTCAGCATGTCATTACCGTTACGTCATTTTCATTTATTTTACTTCTATGAAACATTTAGGATTGTGAAATTTAGGATTTTGAAAATTAAAGATGAAAAGGTATAACAATGCAGGATTATTTTAACACCCTTATTTTCTAATACTTTACAAGGGTCCGAATAACTTTGATCATGACGGGATTTAATTAAAATCTAACTCAAAAACGAGGGCTGTATAATAACTAGTTTTATATAATAATTCTCAAATACATTTTAAAATAATTTGCCTTTAATTACATTTTCTTTCAAAATGTAATGCAATTCAATTAAAATATGTATCTTAAATATGAGTCTTATTGTGATTTGTAACGTCAGTATCACCTGCAGTGGTTCACAGTCTTACTAATAACAAACCTCTTTTTTCTGCCATGAACACAGGGAGGAGTTCTAGACCCTGCAGTAATCCTCACAAATCTAGACCAGAAACTGCTAAACTCCACAGAACAACTCCACGACCAGCCTGGTCCTGATCCTCATTCTTTCTGCCTTTATCTTTGGCCTCTTGTAGTTTGCTATATATATATATATCTGTTTACGGTCAGTTCAGATCAAAGCCTTACGCTCAATCCTTCACATCTGTAAAGTCAAATCTGAAATATTTACCAGCTGGTCCACACAGTCTGACGCATGTTGAATCTTATCATTCTACAGTATGTTTGTTATGCTTCCGTTAATGTAGGAGACAAAATCATTTAATGCAGTTTAATACATTTAATTCAGAGAACACAAAGCGATACATTCCATTACAGTAAATCAGTGCCTATATATATATATATATGTCAGCAAAAATGCTTTATATAACTTTAAGATGTGTGTAATGTTGTATTGTAATCTGGTGATGACATACATGGTTATTTTGTTGTCATTACCAGAATAATGGTACTGTCTTGTAATCTAATTCAAAATAAATGCTTTATTTGTTACGGTAATATCCAGTGTCTCCTTGCATTGTTCGGTAAGTAAAAGTGAGCAGTTCTGAATACCAGACACACTGACATAAAGTGACACACATCGCTCAGACAGTGTACCATCTGTTACAATCAACAGACCGACATAACTACAGCTGTCGCTGACCTATCATATTCCTAAACTGCTTGTGACGAGCTGCCCAATGCTTGTTAAAATGGCACACTTAACATACTCTAAACCTTTTTGACTTCAAGGCCCTCCCCCATTGTCCTAAGCAATATTTGAAGCCCCCCCCACTCATAATTTGTAGCTACTAAAATATTCTAGAGCTGGACATAACTAGAAAAATTTGTATTCATTAAAAAAATAACCAAACACAGAGTGTTTTTAGCGAATGTGTCTTATTTTAAATCAAGCCATCTTGAGGCCCCTAGTGGGCCCCGGGCCCCGTGTTTGATAAACGACAATTCATATACATTCAACTGGTTAGAAACGTCATTACAATTATATTTTCACATGTATATTCACAGTTGAACACAAGATTATAATGTAACGTTTGTTGAATAGTTTTTAATGACAGGCATTCTGACATTATACAGACTCTCTCTAACCTGTTCTGCATCGTTTTTGGACCACATAAAGCCAGGAAGAACAAATACGTGGGATTCACACATAGCCTCTGTTTATTGTTCAAAAAATATCCTAAATCTGCGACGGTGCATTTTTCACTAACCATGTCATTTAATTTAATCCGAAATAATGCGTTGTGTAAAACACATTTATTACTGAAAGCAACGTGAGTGAAAAGGTTCTGTGGTAAAATCTTACAGATATATTATTTGTTCTGGCAGCTCGTATTTGGACGGTTGTATTTTTATTAAAAAAAACAAACGAGAAACGTAGTTTGCCCTTTAAACGTCGCCAAACCATCCACGAATCAATGACTTTGCGCAAGACTCGTGGCCTCTGACCCAGGATATTTATTCGGCTTTGACTTTCTGTTCAGTCCCGTATGGATCCATCATCTGCTCGTATCGCGATAATAAACGGAGATATATTAGGAGCCAAGACGAGACTGTATTTTAGGATATAAGACACCATGTCTGATGCAGTGATCAATCTCCAAGACAGCGGTGGCCCCCATTAAGAGTCAAACTGTTACTGCAGGTGAGATTTATTTAAGCAATAAGGTACGAGAGGTACGTTTTTATAAAACGGTTACCACATAATAAAAATATTAAAATCATATTTATTATGTTATATTATAATTTTTTTTATCAAGTAAAATCATCATCTGCCTTCCGCTGTAAAAAGTAGTCCCTAACGGCAACAGAGTGCTTCTAAGTGCGGGGGCTCAATGATACACAGAACCGTTGGGTGAAGCGGTTGTAGCCGTGCTTTATCGTGAATAAAACACAGCTGCTGACCAATCAGAATTGAGGAATGGAACTAACCGTTTTATAAAAACATAATATTTAATTATTATGGTTCACCTTATGTTTACACTTTTAATAATAATATAGTACTCGTAGATGACTGCTAAAAGTCATATGTACGTTTCTGAAGAGCATAAAACAGTAAATATGGAAAAAGGGTGCCACGTGCTTGTGTGACACTGCGTTTTGTTTAAAATATTTAAATAATATTTAAAACGAGACATTTAACATAATCGATCATTTAGGACAAATTACGTTTTAACGCAAGTAAGTATGTCGCTGTCCGTGGTGCTACTTTATAAAACGCAGTTCGGAATTATCAAACAGAAAAAGATGTATTTTCAGCACTGGCCAAGTAATTTAATTTGTTTGATTTAAGGATTTTTGATGGTAACTTGATTATTAATGCAATGAAGTTCCAAAAGTATATTTTCGAAAAACTTTAACTTAGTAAGTTTTAATATTTGACCTCGTGACCGTCACTCTTTCTGTCAGTGCCAGAAGTGAGAAAAGCCGAACACGCGTGTTGAGATCGTGTGTGTGTGTGAAGTTTTAATGTTAAAAATAGTCCGCAACCCTATACTGACACCCCGCGCGCACGTGGGGTGTGACGTCAAGTGAAACTCGCGCACGTTGCCAGCAGTGTAAGGAATCAAAATGCGTAACTTCACGACTTCTGTTTAAATCTGAGGAATATAAACGCAGCAAAAAAAGAAACATCCTCTGACTTTCAACTGTTTTTACTTTCAGTAAACTTAATGTGTAAATATTTGTATGAATATTTCATTCCTAATAGCTGCTTGAAGTACTGCAGTGCATCTCCTCCTCATGGACTGGACCAGATTTGTCAGTTCTTGCTGTGAGATGTTACCTCACTCTTCCACCAAGGCACCTGCAAGTTCCTGGACATTTCTGGGGGGAATGGCCCTAGCCCTCACCCTGCGATCCAACAGGTCCCAGCCGTGCTCAATGGGATTGAGATCCGGGCTCTTCGCTGGCCATGGCAGAACACTGACATTGCTGTCATGCAGAAACTCACGCACAGAACGAGCAGTATGGCTGCTGGCATTGTCCTGCTGGAGGATCATGTCCGGATGAGCGTGCATAAAGGGTACCACATGAGGGAGGAGGATGTCTTCCCTGTACCGCAAGGCATTGAGATTGCC
>JAZGTJ010003336.1:0-36051 GCA_036877575.1 Botia almorhae | reverse complement strand
TTTTTTTTTTTTTTGGTCGGTGTTGAATCTGTGGCGGTCGGAATTTAATCTGTGGCGCACCGCCACAGATTCGTCTATGTGTGGGAAACACTGTTAAACCTTATGTATAACAAATAATGTTAACTCGTGTTAACATGAAACTAAAACCTTGTTTTCATTCATGTTAAATTAAATATGGCTTCCACACTGACTGAGATCCATAACATCTAACGTCCTCCTGTAATGGACCTAAAGTGCCTGTGAATTTATTTCTTCTTTTCTGTTCTGTCATCTTTATTGTTCGTGTAATTTTGATCAGGGGTAAATTATTCAGGGTGTTATTTGTAAAATGACGGTGTAATCAGGTTAAAACTTCCAAGCATGGATAATTAGAGGGATTTATTTGAAGCAGAATTAATGGAAAACAAAAATGGGAAAAAAAATTCCCCTTCCTCTTGTTTTGCTATTTTGCAAAAGGATAGTTGGATGTATTATTTTGACATGGTTCTTCATGCAAGGCACTTTTCCCTAGACCAAAATTAATATGCAAAAATTGGTAGTTTTGCAAATCATCATCATGTTATGGGTGAAAAATAGTTAAACTAATAGTATATATTTACGCATTTGTCAGGTGCTTTTATTCAAAGTGACTAACAGCACATTCAAGCTATAGATTTGATCAGTATGTGTGAATCGAACCCATAACCTTACTGCTAATGCAATGCTGTGACAGACCAGTTGAGCTGCAGGAACAATCATATTAGCTTTAGCAACACTCATGACCAACAGTAATATCTTTCTAGTACACAGAATCATGCTTAGATATGTGTTGCAAGGTTTGGGTCCTAATCAGCTTATAAAACGGCTCGGGCAATGTGGTGGACAGCCGTGCTGGGTCCTGCAGTGCAGCAGCTGCAGTGTTGTCCCTGGATTGAACCATTACAATCAGCACCAGGCTTTTGAAGTGTTACCCAACCGTAGCTGGAGGGTCCTCAAGTTCTTTGAGCTTTTGGGTGAAGTACAGTACCTCTCGCTTTTCATTTCTCCTTCTTTCCCCTGCCTCTGTTCTCTGTCCTCCCCCGTTGGCAAAGCTGAAGGAGTGGATTAGGAAGGAAGTGAAAAGAGAGAGAGAGTGGGGCTCTTGTCGCCGCAGTTACCCATGCCCCTAGAATTGAAAGATGGAGGGCAGAAGAGAGTATTGTTTATTTTGACAAATGCTCTGTTGTAGCCTTGGGGTGACATTGATGAAGCGACTAGGCCATCCAATTTTCAGTGAGACAGGTGCCACAAAGGCACAAATGACGTGAGGTACAAAGAGATGAAGTGTGTGCGTGTTTGGCTCATTGTGTATTGGGCGTTAAGCATCGATTGTGTGTTCTGTGCAGGCAAATGAGCTATGGCAGGGGACCGGGGACCACAGAACCAACTGTAAACCTCCTGCTGGCTGTACAGACACGCACAAGTCTCGGGGCCCAGGAAGGCCTGATCTGAATGTTTAGACACTGAATATTTTAGTTAGCCTGCCTTTAATTGAGTTCTCAGGGGAGGGCCACACACACACTAACATATAAGTGTCATATTTGTAGACTTTCATGAAAATGTGTTATCTCACAAGCCAGCTGCTGAATGCAGTATGTTCTCTTTAGGTTTAAATATAGCATGGCTCAGCCATTCTGAGGCGATTTCATGCAACATTATGTATCTCGCTCTTATTGCCGTAGCATGGACGTGTTTACAGCATCAGGTTCTGTTTTCCTCTGAGATGAATGCTGAATTATTAGCCAGTGTTTGGCGACTGAGGGACTCACCAGCTTCTCTACACATCTGCTGCAGCCAGCTGTGCAGGTAATGAATGAGAAGGGAAGATGAAGAGTAGAAAATCTCATTGAAGACCGGCAGAGCTGGGGTGGGGTCATAGGTCATGACCTGTCTTGTTTTTGACCTTTCATGCCAGTTCATACATTACTGCACTTCCGGTTTATGTAAACCTGTCTGGGAAGATATTGTGTTATTTTAGACGTGTTAACGGGTAGAGAATTTGCTATAGTGTTTATTCTGCAGATTGGCTGATTGTCCTAACCCTAACACCAAGCAGAAATCTGTAGTTTACTATGCAAATTGTCATAGACAAGCACTTCCAGCTTCATTCATTTATAATGGGAGTGATTTGGTTTTGTCATGCCATGCTGATTGTGTGGACACTGGTGTGCGTGTTTACTCTGTCACAGCTGTGTTTAGCTCATCCAGTCATTTGTGTTATGCGTTACAGTTCTTTTGAGTCATCTGCTTGGTTTTTGTAATTTTGCCAGTTTAATCTTCATTTGTTATGAATAATTGTATTGTTTGGTTTTGTCCAGATTTCAAAAAAAGTGAGTAATCAAATGAGACTAAATGTTTTTAATTTGTTTTTATTTGAGTTTGAAAATGAGGAAAAAATGGTCATTAAATATGAAAGCCCTTGACAAATATGCATTACATTGTAACATGGTTATTAAATATAAAAGTGGTCTAAAAGTCTGATGATCTGTGGAAGTTGCAGGACCATAAAATATTCGTCCAATTATTACATTTGGTCTGGATGCAATAATAGGATGTCCTGTTTGTCGACCTATGTATGCGTTTATGTGTTTTGGAGGAGGCGTGGCTTTGAAGAGCACTCTAAAGGGAGGGTGGGATCTTGCTTGCTAGCTTGATGTTCGCTAGTCTCTCCGAAATTGCCTTTCCTACCTTTAATAAGTAAAGAGGTTAGAGGCAGTCTACCATTTTCCCATCTATTAAAGTCCTGGAGGCAGGAGAACCTCCGTTCTCCACTGCAGAGTTTCAGTGTAGTGGGGAGGGTGCAGAGTTTCTCCAGCCCTTTCTCTCCGCAAGGCCCCAGCACTCTTCACTGCACAGGGCTCCACTCAATGACAAATTAACCCTCTTTAATTGTGGGTGAGTTATGCAGCTCCTGGTGCAGCGGTGTGACACAATCTTGCAGCCTTTTATTGAGCTAATAAATCTGGGAAGTGGCAGATGGAACCCGTGCAGCCAGCCGGATGGTAGTTTGGGCTGGGTGAGAGATAAGAGACTCCCACTCGCTCTCATTACTGCAGTTTTTGCTGGAGTTTGGGGGAATTTTATCGGCTTGTTCGCTTGTCGCCGTCCACTTTTGTCAGTTGGGAAGAGAACAAAAGCAAGATTATTATCTCCATTTTTTTATTATCGGCATTAAAATCTCAAGCAATTATGCAGGATGAATTATGAGCGTGCTTAAAATGAAGAAACGGTGCAGTTTTGTTTGTTATGCTAATGGGTCTGCTAGGGTTCGCGGGATGAGATGTGTATGTGTGTCTACCATGCAATGTAAGAAATGTGTCAGCTAATGGAGATTTTGCTGTACTGTTTATATGGTAGATACGTGTCCATGCTGCTAACAGCAGGCAGAACTGCTTCATATTATTAACATGGGAGAGTAATGCAAAAATACAGAGCTGCATGACTCTTAACGAGTCAAAATCAGGAGGAATTTGTTAGTGGGTGTTGTTAAGTAAAGCAGAGTTGAGTTGTTTATAGTTGCCAGGAAGCGCTGCAGTTTGGCACATATTCTATAAATTGGCTCATATGATTAGAATTCTTAAATCAGAGTTATCTGTTTTATAATATTTACTTATTTTTTATTTGAGGGGTTTGTTTAACTTTACAATATGTAAAGCTGTTTTTGCAATGATTATTGTTATGAATATTTCATCTTTTTGTCAAGCTACAAGTAAACAGAACTTGTAAATGAAATGACGTACCTTTCATTTGTTAATTAATTTGCTACGTTATTTGTATTGAAAGTAACGGGACTCACCAGAATATTGATCATATTAATCAATAATGATATAAAACCTAATTGTTCACTAATGTAAGATTTGATTACGGCGTGTTTTACATTAAGGAGATGTGTGGGTGGCATTGTCAGGATCAGTGAGTTACTGTACTGTTGCCTGATGGACCGGCAACCCCATGCCAAGTGTCCTGCAGCTGAAAACAGATACACTACCACCCTCCCCCGCTGCCACGGATACAACTCCATGCTGCAAAAAAGTGTAAGACAGAGGAAGAGGAAAAGAATTGGACGTGTCCTGAGATGGCTGACAGGTGTAGATAAAGCCAAAGAGGGCGGCTGAACCACAGAAATTCATTTCCCAGCTAACCCTGTGATTTATAGCCCGTCAGAAGCAGTGCTCTCGCTGACACCAACCGACCAGCCGAGAGGTGTCAGGAGCGCTCCACTGCACCCCCACCCTCCAGTCCCTACACTTTTACCCGCACCCTCCTTAATGCTTTCAACTCGTATACTCCGTAACTTTGTCTCTGTACGCCGGCTCTGAACAGTGCAGAAAGACGCACAACCTCCGTCTCTTCTTTTCTTAGCATCTGTAGTCAGACTGAACCCATGCCACCCGCCCACATGCTACACAGTTAACCTCTGAGATCTCCATATTACACACAACGGGTTTAAGTTAATTGCATGCAGTCTGTATTCTAGCCTGACTCATATTTTTCCTCTTTTTTTTTTCCTGTGGATGATGAGTCTCACAATGCAGTTTCGACAAAGTAGGTTTGTTGACGTAACTGAGGCTGTTGGCTGTGTTGATTTTGTTAGCAGGTGGGCTACCTGCTGCGCTCATCTGATGCTTGGAGCTCCAGCTTTATCAAATAGATTTGTAGCCACTGCTGTAAATATGTATATATATATATATTGCCTGTTATGATGCTGTTATCTGTTTCATGTGGTTTACTCCAGACCTAAACATCATGTCTTCCTCCCTCTCTTTCTCTGCAGGACCTCGGTGGGCTTCTTGGAATCTCGGTGTTTTTATTTGTATCCGCTGTGCTGGAATCCATCGGAACCTGGGAGTCCACATATCACGAGTCAAATCAGTTAATCTGGACCAATGGACCCCCGAGCAGATACAAGTATGTTTGTGTGTCCAAGTCTTCCTTTTCTTGACTACCATGAAGTTAAGACACCTGCTTATCCACAACATTTAGTAATGGTTTAAAAACATAGCACGCTGCTTAATTTAGTCCACATAACCTTTATTCATCTTAAACCAAGCACACACTACAAGACTAAAGCTCGTTGCCCTTTGATGTCTGAAGTCTGAAACCTGAAACTAATCCATAACGAGATTGTAGCCAAATCACAGCCCATGCCCGTCCCAATCTCTTCTGGTGTGCACTTGTGAATGTGAACTACAATGTGAACTTGCAAATGCTACAATAAAATGTGAACTTGTTCAAAGTCTGCTCTTTAGATGTGCGCCCATCCTCCAACTAGCTGTTTGATTTCTGGCTATTGCAAAATACACAACAAACAAAATGTTTGCCTCTCTACCGCCATCTCTGTTTGAAACATACAATTGCAGGTTACTTAACGTACTTTTCATTATGTATGTTGAAGTGAAAAGAAGCAAAACTGACATTTCCTGAGAAATTGAACATGACAGGTCAAATTATAAATCATTATTATAAGTTTACAATTGCGAATCAGGGGTAAGGTAAGGAGATCGTGTTGAATACTGATCTGTCATTGACTTGCTAAATAACTGATTTCTCTTTATTTTTACCCCAAATTACAGATTGCAGCTGTAAATTTGCATAGAGGATATTGTGCACTTAAAAGTGTGTATCTGTATTTGTGTGGTTGTTTGGGTGTTGCTCTGAAAGTACTGTCAAAGATTAATTCCTTCATGTTAGTTTAAGCAACACAAAGGGAGTCTTGCATCTTCTTTGCATATTAATTGACGTGTGAATGGGTAATTAATTCTTGATGTGTAATTACTCGTCTGTTTTTCTGCATCTACTTTTTTTTCGATCTGATCAATCGTGCTCGCATTAATTAGTCTCAGACAGACTCGGATGAACGTGTCGTTAAACTGATAATGCAAATACTTGGCATTTGTATATGTTTGAACACAGCCTTGATTTCAAGCAGTTGTGTACTGGATTACACGGTTAATTTGAAATTAGTGCTCTGGTTACATGGGTCTCTGCCAGAGGTCTCTGTATACACACCTGATTCAGGTCATATGTTTTCAACAAGAGCTTTGTTAGTTAGGAATGTTAAGGGATTTATGTTATTGGGCGGAATAGAATGTTGCGCTGTTGCACATTGGACCGCAGCCAATCAGATTCCCCCACCTTGAATATGCATGAATATGTATTTGTGTCTCGGGTCCTCTCTCTAAAAATGTTTGCAGATTTATGTATTTTAAATGGCTCTCTAAGGATGCTGTTTGATGATGTGTAAAGTATCACACATGGACAAAATGAGGCCGTAGGCAAAAAAATTATGTTTCTCGAAAATGCCTCATTCAGGAATAGTGACTGACCTGGATATCGTATTCATATAATTTTGTTATGAAAGAAGTTACCAAGGGCTTTAATTCTTTATTTTATAAATGCCTTAACTGTACATATTTAAATTCCTGTATTTATTGAAGTTTTTTTTTTTTTCTCCATCCTGCTTCTGTATCAGCCTTCAGATATTAATGTGTTATATTTCCAGGTCATTGCTGATTCTGACCTCTAGTTTTGTGCTGTATTTCTGCTCATCTATTATCTCTATCTTTTTGTTTTCTCTTGTAGAGTGTTCAGAGCATGGGCAACACCAAGGCACGACAGCTGTATGAAGCTCATCTCCCAGAAAACTTCAGACGGCCACAAACTGACCAGTATCCTTGTTTTTTGTGTGCATTTGTGTAGTTTTTGGGAGGATTCTGTTGACAAAAGTAGAAGAGAAAGTGTTGTTGGGCAGGAAAAGAGAGGGAGTGTAATCCGGCCGGATTTGAACCTGATTTTCCTGTATCAGCAGCATATGCAGTGACACACCGTTTTTGACGTGAGTTTGCATTAACTTACAGCTCTCAGGTTGGTGCATGACTTCATTCTGTAGATAGCGCAAATGTATTCTGCATCATGCTGTATGTGTTCAGAGGTTTTTAACAAAATGGCTTCTGGTTTTAGAAGAGAGGAAGTGTAGAGTTGTTTTGGAGAGAGATCTCTATTTGTGAGTCCACGCTACGTGTGTGCTGTCGCCTGCACATTTTGTACTTTTTGCTGCCTAATTTAAGGAAACTGCTGGATTCAGCAGCAAGCACCAGTGAATTACTATTGGAAGAATGTTTAAAGTGTGTGTGTGTGTGGTAAGATAAAAATGTTTTAAAGAAGATTTGAATTGTTTTATTCTTGCTCGTGTGATATTGCTCAATTGTTAGCATGCAAGGCAATCCTCTGTGTGAAATTGCTTTTATACAACTGTACTCAACACACAAACCTAATATTAAGTATTTAAAGCCTAAAAGTATTCTTTATTAGTATTTTTTAATTAAGTATTTCATTTACTTAAATATAAGTAAGTATTTCAGCTTTTTCCACCAATGTCAGTCAGTTTTGTCTCAATCCCACAAACCCCCCTGCTGTTGCATGACGTTCACAAACCCCCAGTTGGGAAAATCCTTACTGGAGAAAATGGTGAATGTGAAGATCACCATTATTGAAGATCTGTCAGAAAGAAGCTTGTGTGACTTCACACATCTGTCTACAGATCTGAGATCCAGAAGCACAGCTGGTGTTTCCAGCAGCTTCACACAGAGCAAAGCATGAGCAGGAACAACCTCAACACTGAGGCCTGCAATAAACCTGAGGTACACCATCTTCATCTCCCTGCACCTTCTACCTCAGGTATCCTCACACTGACTGACTTCACACCATCAGTCTAATTGGGCATGTGTGGCAGATGAGGTAATTCCATATTCTTCTTGTTGGTGCATTCAGAATCCCAAATTGAATTTTACTGGCTTCTGCAGCCTGTTATCAGCTCCAGCATTTGGTGTGGCTATGGAAATAGCTTCATTTGTATGCTGACCGATGAGGTAAAATATTCTTAACCGTCAAAATGGATTAATCTGGACAGCGGGGGTGAGCTTCCTCCACAAAACGGCTTTGATGAAATTTGCTTTATCACAGGTGTGGTGGTTTCTTCAGATGGAAATGTGTATTTTTGTCCTTCAGTGTGGGTTTCTCTCTCTCTTTCTCTGTCTGTACCCACTCATCACCTCTCTGGCCACTCGCGATCTCGCTAATCTGTGGCTGTGTTAATAAGAATATAAGAACAACAAGAAAGAGGAAATTTGGTGCAAAGCCTCTCTTCTGTTGGAAGTAGGCATGCCTTGTTCTTCCTCTCTCTCCCTCCCTCTCTCTCTCCCTCTTTCCACCCCCCCCTCTCTATCTTTCACCCCCTCACTTTTGTTTCCTTTCTGCCACCCACTTTACTCAGATCCATATTTCATCAGAGCCGTATTATTGTATTGTGATCAAGGATTCATAAAAGTGTAAATCTGTGTGAACTGGTCTTTTTAGCGCTTTTGGTGTCACTGTATAAATGCACAGCATTAAAGGGACGTGTACATCAGTAGTTGAATGTCTGTGTCTTTTATTTTATTCATTGATTTGTTTGGCCCCTTTGCGCAGTAGGGATTCTGGGAAGTGGAACTGTCTTAGTTTGCTGCTGTATTTTTGGAATAGTTCTCTTCAGAATAGACACACTGTGATGAGTTGTCTCCCTCTATGGCTGGGGTCAGGTGAGGCAGGGTGATGGTGGTCTGGTGTTTTTAGTAATGAGGAGAAGGAACAACACTTTGAGATGGCTGACCTCTGTGCTACCAGGGTTGTACTCTAACAGAGCGTAATGCCAATTAATGCGTTTCAGCCAAAGTGAGATTTATCCAAAAACAATGCAAAGGTTCAAACTGTGCCTTGGATCACCTTTTAAACAAAGTGCTTTTAAAGTTTCGTTGACTGGTTACTTTTTGCTGTGGTTTGAAAAAGAATGAAGGGAACGCTTACTTATCCTAAATAAAAGATTTTGTGGGCGTGTGAGGACCACTAGCTCATTTGCATAATTCCTTTTGTGAACTGGGTGCTAAAACAACACAACATGTGCAAAACATTGCTCAGTTGTTAATGAATTCCTTTTTAAACGTGAGAGAATTGCTTATGCAATGATGTTTGAAGCCGTAATATGAGTGTGGTTTTGAAAAGCAGCAGTGTTTTCAGTTTTCCTGAGCAGTGTTTCAGAGCTGTGGAGTTCTTCATCAGAGACAAGTATGAGAGGAAGAAATACTATGATAAAAACGCTGTCAACGGAGCCATTGTGAGTATCAACTTTACTCATTCAGATTTTGTTTTTTAAATTAAAAAACGTTTTTAGAGGGTTAGAGTTAATAATAGAATATACAGTTTGTACAGTAAAAAAAATGATTACATCTATTTAGATTCCTCATAACATAACGTGTGTGTGTAAATACAATAATGCAAGACAAAAGTACCTATCAGTGGTCTAAATAAGCAGAAACTCAGTGGAGCTTTTATGATATGTGAAAAATTGATGTGAACTGTGCAGGAGAGATTAATGTTGATAATGCAGATTCACTCTCTTTCATAGACATATCGGGTCTCACTTAATCCTTATCCAGTTATGATATGATGTGATTTATCACAATGTATTGAACTATGGTGATGTAACTTAATGTGGATCATATTGTGAGGTGATTGGAGATGCTCAACTCGAGTGTTTATTGTAGTTTACAGTATTTCTCAGCTTTTTGTTTTGTAGGTTTCACAAAACCAGTTTTGTGGTTGGGAATCACTGCTTTAGAGTACTGTCTGCGGTGTTTACCCCAAAATTACAATAATTCCATTACAAATGACTGATTTGGTGGCCAGTTGTGTTGACCAGCGAGGCCTCAAATTCACATTACACAGCCTGGTGGGCTGCAGCTGTTCTTTACACTCTGAAAATGGAAAAATACAAATGCACTGCATGAGTGACAGGACCCAGCAGCCAATGAAATCACTCTCGCTTCTGTTAAATGACTTTTTGTGTCTTCTTCTTTATTTTGGGATTTAAATGTTTGCGCTTGACAAATTTTAGGAACGCAACAAAGAATGGCTATCGGCCAGCCTTCATGTGGTGTGCAGGTCTAAGCTTCGTGCTAATGCTTGAGGAGGTTAAGCAATCTAAACAAACAGCCTCCTTTTGGCCTTTTCTGATTGCTTTGGATCAGGAGAGGCTGAGACATGGCTGCACTGTAAAAGGTTTTCGATCAAACTCTTGCTAGGCTGCCCTGTACAATTACGTTTCTTTCTCTGCTTAAGCCTGCCCAAGCAGAGCTCTGCTTCTCTGACAGGCTGTCTGAGTCAGCCAATTAAAGTCTGTGCCTGTAAGCACAAGCAACCAATCAGATTTCGGCAGCAGTCACTGCTTTTGAGGTCAACGGTAACAGTGAAGTCACAAACCAGACATACGCAGGCAGCCCCAGTATTTGTAAAACATAAACAAACAAGTCGGTTGGTTATCTAGTTAGTAAAATAAAATGGCAAAATAGTGCCATATTATGTGCTATAATATTACATTTATTTGGCTAGTTGGTTAGTTGAATGAAAAAGAAAGCTAAATGCTGGAATCTGATGTCTCTGTCTCTGTCAACTGGGGCTGAAAAATAAAAAAATCAATAGTTGCCTGTTTCCAGCTGAAATGGAAGGAAAGCTGCAATATTGCAGCCTCTTCTTGCTTCAATTACTAAAACAAGCTCAAGAGAGTTTAACAGACCATCCCTTTCTTTGCTCCTCCTCCTTTCCAGCATGGCAGTAATAAAACTTCTGTGTGTTCTGCTGTTGTAGAAGATGGAGAATAACTGTGTCCTGTTGAAAGGCAGTGCGTTGAGGTCACGCTCCCTTCCCGCTGATTCGCACCCTTTAAATGATTGTGTGTGTGAAACCAACAGCGAAGCGGAACCTCAGAAAATAAACATCCCAGGATATTAAGCGTCAGCCTGCACGTCTTTGTTGTGTTTTGATGTTTTCAAAACATGCTTTTCCCTTTTCGTTATTCTTTTTTTGTGGGCTTTTTTTATTATATTGATAAGTATTTCTGAACTCCAGAAAATGTGCAAAATGACGAATCTCGACGGACCGTTTTTAATCTGAAGAAAGAAATATGAAAAGAAGGCAGCAGGAGCATCACAGGCTCGGCTCGGCTGTGGAAAATGTAACTTGATTTTCGGAAACTGTGTCGATTTCTTACACTAGTGTGAATGTGAGAATAAGATATCGGAGCGTAACTAATTATAGCTTCAGTCGTTCCCTGCCGGTGATTGGTGCGTTTTTATTCCGCTCAGTTTCTCTTTTCTCACTTCAGTCATCGAAGCCTTATTCAGCCCCAAGTGACCTGGCTTGCTCAGCCATTTGCACTGCATTATGGGGCATTTATCTGCTCACTCCATCTATTACTTCTCAGCTAGAAAGCCTGGGGACCTTTAGACCTCACACTGATGCTGTTACTTCTCTGAGAGGTTGGAAGTCTGGAAGCTTCACGCCTTCAGATGCATTAAGATGAAGATCGGCTCTCTTCTCACACTCCAGGCTGATTGCTGTCTCTGTTTATTGACCGCCGCTCTTCATCTGCGCCTGCCGTCTGCTGTGGACATATTTCCCCAGACGGGTGCGCTGGTATTAAAGGGGCTGGAATAGAAGCAGTATTGCGTGGTGATATTTAATGGCTCTCTAATGAATATGGGCCTGCGCTGCAGTGGAGTGCTGATGCTAACCCAATAAAAGCAGATTATGAGGGGGATCCATCAGCAGGTAATGAACCACGCCGGACAGTTCTGTGTTAAATCGGGCTGTAATGGACCGGCTTGCTATGCTGAGCTCTGTGGGTCCATGTTGCTGACAACAATACAGGGATGTGGGAAAAGTCATCTGTCTTTCTGTCCCTCTCTCTCCCTGTGAAAGCTTGCTTTGCTTACCTCACCATATTTATCCTTTTTTTAAAAAACATTTAATATTATTTGTGTCGTTGTCTATGTGTCTTTCTCCCTGTCCCGATGGCCTCAACTTTCTCATTTTTCATTTAATCTTTTCTTTTTTATGTTTAATTATATGACATAACTGGCCTTGTTAGTACATAAAGTGACCACAAACAAACTTTAGATTTGTTTACCAGGCTTAAAAACCATTTGAATCAATATATTTGTCTGCACAAACAGTAATAATGAATACAAGTCATAGCAGTTTGCATGATATTTGTAAAATATCACTTTATTTTAGACTCGCAGGGGAAATTAAGTAGCTGGAGTTCTTGGTTCAAGCACAGCGAGTTTTAAAGGCTGTTTTCCTCTCCAGAATTTGCAGTAGAAATGCATGCAATGGTTTCAGATTGGCTTGGTGGAAAACAGGCTTTTGTCTCTCTGTTTTTGTCTCTATTTGAGATTGTATTGTCACTTAGGTGATGATACAGAGGTTCAGGAAGAACTTTGGCCCTGACCCAGACATGCTGTCCCTCTGTCTTTCCTGCCCCGAGAGATTGAGCCTTTGTGAGATTCAGTGAAGAGGCAGGGCCATCTTTCAGTTCCAGAGCCAATGGAAGACAACAGTAACAAACTGTCCCCAGCGAATGACAGGGGCACAGTGAGGAGAAAAGAAAGACAACAACACGGAAAATGAGGGTTAAAGGGTTGTAGTTGATCTGTACTGTGTGATTCACAGTAGATAATACAACAGGTGCTCAAAAATGGCCATAAAAGCATGTTTTTCTGTCTCAGTATTCAGAAAGCGTAAGTCGGTGACAAAACATTTGATTCATTTCTGATGGGTTTGGCTTGTATTTTAGATGCAGTCTACACAGTCAGAGGTTTATTTTGTTTATGTCACAGTTTAAACCTCTACAGCTATGTACAGTGTATGTAAAGCTTTCTGTATAGCTGCTTTGAAGCTGTGATAGGTATGATAAAGTGCTAAACAGATACAAATGACTTGACCTAAAAAGGTAGTTCACCCATTTATTCACTCTCATGTCATTCCAAACTTATGACTTTTATCTTCTATGGAACGCAAAAGAAGATACTTTGAAAAACGTCTCAGTGGTTTTGTCTCACTAGAAGTCAAATGGGTGCCACCGTTGTGTGGTTACAAACATTTCAGAATATCTTCTTTTGCATTTCTCAGAAGCAAGAAACATCATACATGTTTGGAATGACATGAGAATGAGCAAAAAATGGAAGAATTTCATTTATGGGTGAACTATCCCTTTAAATATATATATACCTTGTGCTTGTGTCTGTGCAGGTTATGCTAAGATCACAGAACTAAACACATGCTAGGCTAACATTTTACTCTGCTTTGTGCCTTTTGGTATTCCACATAACACCAGCTATCAGTCATGGGAACTGTACACACAGTCAAGCACGACTGATTTTCTGCCTCATCTCCAGGAAAATATCCCGCCTCCCAGAATCAACTCTGAATCTTTTAATGCAATCTGTAATTGAACCACTTTGGGCCTGGTTTTGTCATTTCACAAACAATGCCCTTCCACAGCAGACAGCGCCATTCTTAATGGCTCTGAAAATAGACGTCCATATTATTGACCTTGGCTGGGCTTTTTATCTGCGTATATGTTAACGTATACGAGCAGGCTTTTGAAACCTCACTGTCTGATTGATGCAGTTATTTGCAGTGGCTACACTTGTGAGTTAATTGTATTGATCTGAGAGAGTCTTGATTATGCAGCCTGACATACTTGTAACTGCAGATACTGCAGTATCATTTTTTACATTATGGAGCCTTTGACATCTAAAAGAGCCTGTGCTATTTATACCCACGTCTATGGTTACACAAACTTGTTTACTAATTGCGTACAAATGATGTAACTCTACGTTTACATTTCTTAGACCAAAACTAATAATTATTTAATTATTATTTGTGTCTTGTTTATAAGTTACAATATCTAAGCACTATTAAAAAATAATTTAATAAGATATCTTGAAATATTTTCTCACCCAATTTAAATATTGGTTATGTTTGTTTTAAGCCTAAATCTAATTAGTGGGGGCTAGAAAAAAAAACAAATTTTCTAATGGGGTACAAAAGGTTTCCAAATTTTCTAAAGTCAAGTCTGAATATCATGCAGCCTGTTAATCCTTCTCTCCTTCTGCTTGTTCTTCCTCTCCTCATCTCTCTTCATCTCTCTGTCATTCTCTATCCATTGCTCTTTACCACCTGTCTTCTCTTTCGCTGCTCTCTCGTCCTCTCTCTCTCCTCCTTCACCCCTGCAGAAGTCCTCTGATGCTGCTTTGCCTTCCGTATCGTCTCCTTCTTCACAAGCAGCTGAGAAAAGCAAACTGGAGGTATTGTAGCGTGTGCTTCTGTGTGTTGTGCTCATCTGTGCTGTGTTTTTGCTGTGCTAAGTTAGGCTGCGTCTCAGTTTGCATATTTTCTGTTCTTAATAGTATGCAAGTTTAAAATTGCATAGTAACTCTGAACCCAGGATTAATATGCCAAAAGTGATTGTATACTTTTCAATCACTTGGTTCAACCAATGCTTTGAGTTTGGCATCTGTTCGCCAGACCAGTAAAGTATTCTGGAAACCTGTTTGAAAACGATCATATTTTCTATGAATTCGGTAAAGCTAATGATACAGACATTACAGGAAAGGATTGACTGTAGAAATCACACTGAATTTGCTGTTGAAAACTGCCGTTGTTTGTACTTGAGTATGTGTGTGAAGTGTTCTGTGCTCTACTGTGGAACGGAATCGATAGCACGGCTCTGTCAGCATGCAGAGGGGAAGTAGAATAATCGATGTGTCCATAAAGAGCTCCAAACGGCCAATCCACACCTCACCTCCAGGCCTGTTCTTCATTTGTTCCGTCTGCTCGTAATCATAGTGCCAGCCAGACACCAGCGCAGCTGTAGAAAACACGCTCTGATCCCTCACTCCCACACCTGAACCGCCCTCTCGCATTTCTGCTGGAATTGCACTGAGAGAAAATCAGAGCTTGATATTAGGGCCGGACTTTTATGACGGATTTGTTCGGCGTTTTTGTAGTGATGTGGTTTTGTAATACACTATATATACTGTTCGCAAAGGCTTTTAATAGACTGCGTTGTATGATTACATGAAAATGAGAGCGTTTTAGGCTTTAATGGCCCCGTATTAAGATGTTCCTCTCGCGCTGTTAAAAATGACGTTTATTTTTAAAAGGTGTGTTAAGATCACTGTGTTCTGATCCATTGTGTTGTGCCTGTACGTTTGGAACCTATAATTGCACAGGCCTTTGATAACACCATCCGGTCGACTAGTCGTTCAGACAGCCCACAGATTAATTTTTAAAATCTATAGTTTTCACAGTCCAGTTCGTCATTAATTTGTGTGAACTGTACGCAGTTGCTTTCAGCACAGTGCAGCACTCAATGCTGTAAAAAGGATTAGTGGGTGTTCACGGGACACGTCCCTCTTCTCAAACAGCTAGATGGGAGGAAAACGATGAATAGAACAGAACGCAATTAAGTGCTTTTAAGTCCTTTTTTGAAACGTGTACTTTAGTACTGTTTATGGGTTGACACACTGTCCTAAAGATGTGATGTTCATGGCTCAAGACCTTTTCCACAAACATTTTAAGATGCAGTGACATTCAGAGACATCCATCTTAACAACCAAACACTGATTTGTTGTGTACTTGTTTATTAAAAGCTGTGTATAAAAACAGTGGAAGTCTATGGAATGTCCTCATTTAGATAAGTAAACGTGTGTGTGTGTGTGTGCGCGCGTGTGTGCGCGCAGTATCCTGACACATATTTTTCTGTTCTCTTGTTCTGACACAGAAGGAGAGAGAGAAGAAAAAGGATGAGAAGAAGAGAGAAAAGGACACAGATAAAGGGAACAAGCCAGCAGCTTTTGAGAAGGTAATCGGTCTCATGACTCACAGAAAGCACCAGAGATTTTACCCCTTTTAATTAGAGCTGTATTTATACATCATTGTACATGCAAGTTATATGATCTTGGACTGCCCCCCCATCCTGAACTTCTTAAAGGAATGGTTCACCTAAACAGAAACTTGAATTGGTCCTTGCTTGTAGTAAGCAAATGCAACACGTTTCTTGAGTTTTTGACTTAAAAGTGAGCCAAATGAGAGCTTTACAGAACTGTGTGATTATCAGGGAATAATGATTTAAATATTGGACTGTCTGAACACAAAAGGAATATAATGTACATGTTATACATACATGTACTAGTTCATTCAGTAATGTTGATGTTTCTATGGTGTTCTCTTGATCCTTGTTGTAGTTTGATGGTCATTGGTCACTGTGAACTGTCATCGTATGGCAGGAGTTGGTAAAAACTCTCCTTTTGTGTTTCTTGTAAAATTGTTTAAAAGATTAACTTGTATGAGCACAGTATGACGATCAGAAAAATCATAGCTCAGCCTGACTTGTCATATCAAAAACACAGGACAGAGAAATCTGCATATTCATACCATTGTACAGAAAACTTGATAACTGAAATCTCAAGGATTCCAGTTTGGTTAATGACTCCAGTTATTTCATATTAAAACAGGAAATTGAGGAGTGCATATCAATAGCCTTTAGCCTTTATTTTACATAGCAGCCTGGCAAAACAACACCTGACCACTTGTACTCTTGACGAAAGCAATGAAAACACTTAAAAAGTGAATAAACACTGGATGAACCGTAATTGGATGTTTGCTAATGATAATAAGAGGCAGGTGTTGTTTATAATATATAGGAGGGGCACGTTTTCATTCCAGATAGAGTTTTAGTTGACAACAGTTTGTATGCTCCCCCGTGCACGTTTCATACCTAATTATCAATATTTCAGTATTGCTAGCAGTCACAAAAAAGAGATGATGTGCTAACAAACAAACGCTTAGATGTGCTGAAATAGCCAAAGCAGCCATGACATCAATTTTGCATCCAGTCAACATTTCCACACATCGACACACAGTCCCTACAGCACGAATAAAAGCCCTGAACAGGCATATTACAGTTGAACTTGTATAACAATCTGCTAACTCCAGGCTCCCTGCTTCCCTTCAGGCTATAGAGACCTTTCATAACCACACACGACTCTCAAACACACACAAACACACTCACACATGCATTCACACACCTTCCCTTCTCCTGAAGCACAGTTTGAGGTCACCTGGGATCTCAATACAGAAAATAAGCAGACAGAAAAGCCTCAGAAAACAGCAATTGTGTGTACAAGAGAAATGACAGTGTGCAAGACATTTGGGGACACGGCTATTGTCATCTTGCTGTCAGGGAGCACAATGGCGCTCTCTGATTGACAGGCAGGCGCGTTAGGAACCGTGGCTCTGAGTGAGAGGAAAGAAAGTCACAAAGAGGGCAGAGAGCTCTCTCTCTCTCTCATTCTTACAAGCTTTCACTCTACTGTGTCGTCTTACACTCTTTATCGCTATCTGAAGTGTATGTGTGTGGGTTGTTTCAACCGCGGGTCACTGTGGAGAAGATTGGAGAATTCTCTGGCCTTTGGAAGTCCAGCAGCAATCTTCCAGTTTTCCAGTCTACTGAGTCGAGAATATTCACAGTCTGTAGAAGACGACAGAGTTTTAAAGTAGAGTTAGTGCAGCACGGACACCTCGTGTTCTCCAGCAGTCTCGCTTCATCCCCTGAGAGAGGCATGAGATGAGAGGATAAAAGTGATAGATGGAGGATTAGAGGAGGAGATCTCTGCAGAGCAGCTCAAACTACTTTGTGTCTTCAGGGCTGCTTCCTGTCGTCATATCTAACAGCTCCTCTGCACACATTTAACACATCCACACACAGAGGAAGTGCAGACCACAGGAGATACTTGAAAAAAAATATGCTTCATGGTACTACCATGATATTCTTGAAGAAACCTTGGAGAGCCGTTAAAAATAAAACACAGTACATGAATTATTATACTATAGTATGGTATCATCATATTATACCATCACTTTACCAAGGTATTGCCACAGTATATTACTGTCACCAGTTATTACAGTGTTCAGTTCATTCTTAACGTTCATTCTAATCAGTTTATTCTTAACATTGACAGTGTGTCCGTCCATAGATCACTAGAAAGTGCGCTGCCCAGGGAGCCAGTTTTTTGGGGGCGTCCCATTGTCTGAATTTTTTCTGTGCACTACAATTGTAGTTCCCTTAAAAATCTGTTCTGTTCCGCACACACAACCAGGTGTGGAAATTGGACATGGAAACTGCTGCCAGTGGCAGTAAAATGACACACTTCACCTGTAATAGGAGACAGATTTTTGTCTGGCCAGGTTTTGCCTCTCTCTGTTGAGTGTAGGCATCATTTCACAGCTGGTTATCTGTCGATACTTCATTTGCCCCATGTGCCCCTCAGAAGCGCTCCTGCGGATAACACGGGCACCCGCGCTGTGCCATCTGATGCATATTTTCCCTTCGACAACCTTCATTGGTCTGTCATTGTTAATCTTCATACGTATTGCCTTTGTTGTCAAAGCCGCATGTTGGTTTATGTTAAAATCAGTCAAGCGACAACCTTACAATGATATTCATAGCCTCCTCTGAACCTTCAGCAATGTGTGTGTATATCTGTATCTGTGGGGAGTGGTGTGTTTATGACCCCAGTATTCACTACATTATGGGCACAAATATAGTAATACCAGTAAGTTTTGATCTTATGGAGATATTTTGTAGGGTTTTTGTTAGGTTTTAGAAATGATCTATTTTTAAAATCAAAAATAGCAAAACGTTTTCTGTGATAGTTAGGTTTAGGGGTGTTCAGTGTAAGTACCCCTAAACTGAATTCTAAATAAACTGAAATGTATGTAAATGTGGGGGTGGGGTTAATGTAGGGGATAGGAATACAGTTTGTACGTTATTAAAACTATTATATGTGTGGAAAGTCTCCATAAAACATGCAAACTTAACTTGTGTGTGTGTGAGAGAGAAAGAGAGTGAGACTGTTATGCCCCAGCCTGACCTCTGTGCTGATCCACAGTTTGTGAGTCGCATGTTGAGAGTGCCAGAGCTGTGTGTGTGTTAGAGAGTGTAAAAAATAGAAAGCAAGAGAGAGAGTCAGCGCTGACCTCAGGTCAGTGTGAAGATTGATTAAAATGGCAGTCTGGCTTCATGTGTGACATTGAGGAAGATAAGGCATCAACTAGCGAGACAGCCGTAGACCCACAGCCTTTGTCTCACTAGCAAGAAGAAGCGAGTTGAAAATTTCAGTATGTGTGATGTTTTGCATAGCTGCAGGGTGTTGAACAACCACATGCAGAGGGGTGTGTGCGCGCCTGTGTTTGCCAGGCTGAGATGATGTAGAATAAACTGAATTTATTTGGCTTCGCTAGGTACTCCATCTGTGTGCTGGCCGTTTGTTGTTTCCAATTCACCAGGAACTGACTGTCTGTTTTCTTTCCCTCAAAAAGAGATCATCTTCAGCAGCCTGTTCTCCTCAGCCCTGGCTGGAAGACTTTATGTATTATTAGTGATATTAGTGATTTAAGTTAAGTGTCACTGTCACGTATACTTAGTATTGGGGGTTTATTAAAATCCAGCAAGCAAACTGATTTCTCTCTCTCTTTCTCTCTCTCTCTGCTGTCTTGTCTTTCTTTTTCTTGAGAAAAAGAAAAAAACGTTGTTCTTTTTCTCTCCCCTTTTCTAAGTGGAAAACTGTAGGAACTGTAAGGAAAGGAAAGTGCGAGGTTGGGAATTGTCAGGAAATTACTAATTACTTTTCCTAACCTGCTTAACCATCAAGAATCCCAGTTTTTACTTTGTTCTATTGTTTTATTGAATAAACAATATTTTGAGAATAACTCTGATTGCATTTTGTGCTCGTTCACCAAGATGTTTTAAGATTGGGCGTAACTGAATCTAGTTGAAATTTGGTTCTGTCTTTTCTTTCCAAGTTAAGAAAGTACTTTTATGGTTGCTAGATTGTGATCAGGTGTCCAGTCACACCAGTAGACAGTTTCCGGTGGTCAGTGACAGCCTGTACGTCTCATCTTGTTTCTCATTAGTACTCGTTGAGATGCTTATTAGGGTTTAAGTGGAATTAGTAAGAAAAGCTCTCTCTCTTTCTCTCTCTATCTGTCCCTCTCTGTCTCTCTTTCTCTCTGAGCTAATGAAGGCTGCCACATCATGTTTTTATTTGAAGCGACTCTACCTGAATGCAAACACAAACCCCCTGTTTCTCTGCCTCTCTCTCCTCCCTCCCTCTTTCTCTCTCTCTCTCTCTCTCTCTCTGTCTCTGTCTTGTTTTATCCCATGTGTTTTTCAAGGCCAGCAGACAAGGTAGCTGCACTTATTATCTCTGCGCTTAGACACAGTGTTTGCAGCTGTTCTTGTTTGTGTGTGTAATTATATATGATTCTGTGTCTGTTGTTGTATGACATGGAAAATACATCTGTTCACCTGAGTATAGTGTTATGTATAGTGTGTTTGTGTGGAGTTCAGTTAGTGTGTGTATATGTAAATTATAAATCGCAATATTTCATTACAAAAACCTCTTTATAACCACACACAGTTCATTACAGCGAGTATTTCATCTGTGTGTATATTAAAGTAAGTGTATATTAAAATAAGTTCTTTAAATCGCAGTCAAACACGTTCTGTATTTTTAAAGAGCTCATTGCCTGCATCACAGCAGTGTACTAATGCTGTAAAATGTTTAATGGCAACTCACAATAGCTGCATCCTCCACAGTCTAGAACTCAGATCTGACCCGCAAGGTAAAGAATTGCACCTTGCAAATTGCATTTAGCAAAGATTTTGTTGCTGTGTTTACACCATTATCTAATTTAAATCCTTCACTGAAACTGATGCCAAAACAATGTAGACAGTGTGTGCAAATAAACAGCGCTAGCAGAGGACCTAATTCATTTAAGTCAAGTTAAATGACCCCCCCCCAAACTGTATTTGTCCTGAGTTTGTGTTTAAGAAGACTATGTGTGTGTCTGTCTGTGTGTCTGTCTGTCTGTGTGTCTGTCTGTCTGTGTGTCTTGTGTGTGTCTTGTGTGTGTGTGTGTCTGTGCGTGTGTGTGCGTGTGTGTGCCTGTGTGTGCCTGTGTGTGTCTGTCTGTGTGTGTGTGTGTGTGTGTGTGTGTGTGTGTGTGTGTGTGTGTGTGTACGTACATCTCTTGCTCAGATCTTTCTGTCTCCCTGCTGTTCCTGTGACAGCATTCTGTCAGGCGAGTGTGTGCAGTAGAGAGGGCACATTTCATATCACTTACACTCACAGAAGTTTGCATGTGGAGTGTGTAAAAACAGACTGCCCAGATGTGCAGTCTGCTGCTGCGGAGATGAATGCAGCTTGGAGGTAATATGGGTGCCACTGTTTTTTGGTTACCAGTGTACTTCAAAATATCTTCGTTTGTGTTCCTTAAAAGCAATAAAAGTCATACAAGTTTGGAATTATATCGTGATAGCATAAATAAATGAAAAACTTTTGTTCTTGGGTGAACTATTCATTTAAGTTTGATGTTTTTTATTCAATAGCCAGAAGTCACTTCGTGGACATTTCCATGATGGTAAAGTGGACAGACTTGCTTCAAAAACACTTTGACATCACTCACTTTTTTGTGTGATTGCCATTTTATTTGGTATGAAAGAAGGACCAGAGCAGAATGAACGGCTTCAAATTTTGAGTGCGCCCAGCATGCTTTTGTGCAGTGTACCCTGCTGAGATGGAAAGAACCACATCAGCCCCTCGCTGAGGGGCGAGTCGTGCTGGTTAACACTGGACATGCATCAGCATGACAGGCTAGTGGAGGTGAGCATGCGTCAGTTCAGGAAAACAGGAACAGGTGAGATGAGTGCAGGGGCTTGGACACAGTAGCATAATTACATGCTGATAGTGCGGGACCTGCTGTCTGCATTATGCGTATGTTTAATTGGATGAATGCAGAGGAGTCGCTATTGTGTAAGAAGTTTGACCCTATTCACTGCGGTTAATGAGGACAGACACCTGAACACACACATGCATTTTAGTATTACAAGGCTTGTTTCGTGTGTGTGTGCTCTTGCGTATGTGTAGTGCGGGCAGGTGGTATTTTTCTCTTTGAAGTCTTTGTGGGGTACAGTGCATAATTAATGCTGATGAGATATTTAAAGCTCGAGGCCTGATACTAACCAGTATCAAGTGTGTCTCTCTCGTTCCCTAGCTCTCGTTCTCTCAAGACCTTTTGCTTTATTTGTGTTTTACACCATTAATTTAATTTTTGGGGGGCTTTTTGTGGCTTCTTTTTTTGTTAGACAGCAGAGGCAGGAGTTTATAGTTTTTACTCTGTTACCTGAACAATAACATTCTTACCTTGCTTTTCACTGTGATTTCTGTACAAAGAATAAAATGAGTATATCTGTATATCTGTCTACTGTATCATATTGTACTATTACTATTATTCTATTGTATTTCAAATATACAGTGCAATCAATATAATACAGCATTAAAGATGATTGAGGCATGTTGCAGGTCAGATTTAAACCTGCGTCCTTCACACGAGCATGGCATTAAATTGTAGCAAAATATACAAGATTATATGGGAAACTAAGTAGTTTTATATTGATTTACATTAATGGGAGTATTTTTATTGAACGGGGTTTATTTATGTATCATCTGTCAACAAATGTGTAAGAATGCACTTCCTTTACTGTACAAACAATATTAGTGTAGCACAGCTTCCTGCTTAGTGACTCTGTAACCAACATATGTCCAAAATTCAGGCCCTGTATTTTTATAGCATTGCCCACAGCACAGGATAAGAGAAGGTAAAAGGGCGTCTTTTCATAACCCCCGGCATCTATTTTAAAGTCCATGTCTATGTTTGGCCTCACTTCCATACTGCCTCATGGAAGCACTGAGTCACTCTCTCCAAACCTTCTCTCTTGTCTCTTTCTCTTTGCCTTCCTCTCACAGTCTGTGTCAGAGCTGTAGATGTTGATTCACTCTCCAGCCTGAGGACACCAAATAATAAGAAAGTCGGTCACATGATGATGGCTGCTCATCCCCATGTTCTGTACCTAATCTAGGCTAACAATGACCTTGGGCCTGTGCTTATACCACACACACAGACACTGAGAGATGGAGGAGGTGCAGAAGAAAAGAGGGAGATGATGGGAGAGATAGAGAAGGAAATGAGGTTTGGGAAAAGAGAGGAAGACAGAACAAAACAATGAGAGGGAGGTATCAAGGGAGAGCAGAGGAAGGTGTGAATGAAAAGGAAGCGAGATAGATGAGAGGAAGAGGCGATAAAAGATGAAAACAAAGGTTCGTGTGAGACGGAGCGGGAGGAACGTCACAGCGTGTGTGTGTGTCTCTGTGTGCGTCTGTGTGAGACCGTGCGTGTGTGCGTGTCTGGTGCTGTAGATTCTCACTGGGCTGCTCATGCAGAGAATGAGATTTCAGCATTCACTGTCCACTCTGCCTAAAGGCTCATGTATTTGCGCGCATATATATATGTATGTGTGTGTGTGCATGCGAATATTAATCTAGAGGTTTAATCAAAGGAAGGAGCTGAGGGATTTCTGTGATTTCTGCTTAATGGGCCACACACACACACACACAGCTTTATTTTAAGGTTAAAGTAGTTTAAGTTTGTAAAGTTAGTTAATTGTTATGTCTTGTTTGTTTTGCGTGTTTGATCTAGACAGCTGTAAGTTCGTTTGATTTCCCCGGCCAGTGTCTGAAAAACACACTGAAGATTTCAAACAGACGCGTGCGTTTGTGTCTGTGCGAGTGTGTACGAGATCTCAGCTAATCAGTGCGAGTCATTGTCGAGAAGGTTTCCAAGGTGATGCCAATTTTGTGGCGATGTTGAACTGTATCAGCAGCTTGCAGTTAGAGATGGTTGGAGCCGAAGAGGAATATTGTATTTAATTTTGAACATTAAGCAATGGCAGAGTTTTTCATTTAAAAGATGTGCACCAAGAAAGAAATTGTGCCACCAAGAAAGAAATAACATCAGACAATAAACACACTGTAAGCTTTGATGTACAGAGGAGGCGTCACTGGCGATGACGAGATGATTGTTGCACGAAGCGAAATAAAGAACACAGAGTTGCAGGACACAGGTGGGGGTGCCTCAGTCGCCCTGCAGGAGGTGAGAAATTTTGATTTGCCGTGGAACACTACATCAGTTTCGAGTGAGTGCTGCTTGTGTTAAAATGTCAATGCACAAAGGACACATACGGTTCACACTCAGTGTAGCCAACACGCTAATATATGTGCTATACATGCTGAAATACTGTAATTTAATTCACATTTGTATTGCGCTTTTCACAATGCGTATCGTTTCAAAGCTGAAAATGAAAAATAGACATCAGACAAGTGCGTTGTAGCACTCTGGCCTTTGAATAGACCCTTACAGACCATTTACTCAAAAGTCAAGGGTATGGCATCTGTCTGCATAAATGCATTTAATGGCTCCGAAAGCATATTTAATGGCATATAAGATATCTTCTGTCATCCCTCTTTGGTGTTCTGTAATCACCCTGTTTCTGTGACAACCCTGGACTCTGACCACTGGTTGCTTTTTTCCGTGGGATGTTCTGTGGATTCACACCTGCTGGATGGTTCTATCAGAGATATTATCTCCATACTTGCTTAGTTTCATAACTCTGCAGTTAAAAGCTTTTAATCCACTGTGGCCAGAGTGATTTCTGTGGCTTTGTGGTTTTGTAACACAGTCAAACGGTGGCTGCAAGATGCGTCGTTTGTGACGAGAGGAAACCCTTGAGGTGTGCAGTAATACCAGATATATCGCTCATTCTACCTCAGTAAGTGAAAAAAAGACAGAGAATCGCATGCGTACTGTCTGTTCATTCATGGCTGTGCATTTCCAAGGACTTGGCTGTATCGTTTCAGCTTCGTGCTGAAGACTAATGTTTTGGCTGTAGATTCTGGGATGGTGTGTGTTTGTGTCAGGGTGGGGATGGCTTACAATGTGTGAATGAACAACTGGATTTCTGTGAGCGTTTTCCCCTGAGGCTGCACCAAGCGTGTGCCGCGAAGAGGAGCGTGCGGTATTAGTCAACAAACTACGTGCAAGCCAGTAAACGTATAGATCAGAGCTTGTCAGCATGCTCTGCTCTGTGTATAACAGGAGCATTAATCTGTAGACAGTGTAATATCACAGAAATACTCAAGTAAAAACACACACACGCATACCTCAGGCGATATGAGACTGAGAATGCTGGTCTTAATTTCCCTGATTATTTTGATCCGGTTTAAACCATGAAGTCTGTTTTTGTTCAGCCCATACAATCATTTTGCAATGTCATTACATTTTTGCTCTAAAACCATATTCAATATTGAATGTCCTTCAAACGGCATAAGAAGCATTCAGAATCATTTCTCGAACCCAAGTTCAACTGACCTGACAAACTATTCAGGCTGTAGTTAGTTACTGAAAGTGTAGATTGTATTATTCTAGTTTGTATGTGCATTTACATTTAAACAGTCACAATGGCGCATTTGCTGCAAAAGAAACTAAACATTATTACTGCTGCCCAGTAGCTGCTCAATACCATCCTAGTATAATGTTACTAAGACCCTGCCCTTCAACTCCACCACCTTCATCTCTTCCTCTGCCCTTTCAACAACACATCTGCCTCCAACCCCCACCGCTAGCTGCGCTAATGCGATGAGCGCATGCATGCGCATGTGGGAGAGAGAGAGTGAAGGGCGCCCTAAATGAGCAGCGTCCCTTGACAAACAACACTCCTCACCTTAACTAGACACGTCCCTCCCCCACCCTTCGCTCGACCGGCCTGCAGAGACCCAGTTAGTTGCACGCCGCATGCAATCGTATTCACAAACACCTGCAAACAATCCATCGATCAGTGCTGCAGAGGGCGGATCAATATCGGCTGGATTTGAAGCAGCAGAAGATGGGTGAATTAGCTGAGACTGTTACCACATGAGCGTCAGGGGAGCATGCGGTTTATTGGCAGAATTTGTTTTTGTACAGTGCACTTGTGCGCGCATTCATTTGTATCTTTGCATATGCGAGAGCTCTAAAGATATACACTAACCTCCACTTGTAGTGTGCAAGTGTTCATCAAAGGTGTTTGATGCAGAACTAAAGAACACAAATTGTATTTTTTCCTGGTGGGTTTAAAATCTCGTTTCTAAACGTGCATCTGGAAGCTTCATATTAGTCCTCATACGAGTCCTCACGGCTCAAGAATTATAATTAGATTCATCAGTTTTTGAGGAAATGACTGTTAAAATTTCTTGAGCTCTGTGGAATTCTTTCTGATATAGATAAACATATTTGAAAAGTTTTAACTAAAAGATTATTGCCTGCAGATGGGTGCGTAATGGGGCTTTGGCGGCTGTAGCTTTTGTGCCTCTGTTTGTGTGAGGTGACAGAGGAAGTATAAGATCTTAGAAACCTGACTAGGTTTGTACACTCCCGTATTTGAATATGCCTCAACACGCAAATGCACAAAGATAATTTGCTGCAGTTTTGATTCATGATGAGGTTTTTGAAAGGCCCCCTTCAGGTTGACAGAGACCCACTCCTGTGAAAACTGCAAATCCAATTACTTTATGCAAAGTGGGAGCAGTTGTATATTTATTAAGAACGAAATAAAACCTGCGTTAGAATCTATTAACAATGCTTTGTGAACAAATAGCAGATTGCTTTGATGTGGAAGGAGCAAATGAGTTCTGGAGACCCAGACAGTGGCAGCTTTCTGGCTTGGAAAAAGCAAATGCTTAAAAAATTGCATCTGAATGTGGCGAGTATATTGAACGGTGCTTCCAAAAGCCAGCGAGGAACCATCAGTAGAATTCATCTCCCCTAATTTCTTTCACTTAATACGCAATTTTTCATTGAGTCCGACAGTCTTTAAATGTGTTTTTAAATGTGCTGATCTTAGATCAGCATTACCTCCTGTAACATAGCTATTCGTCATGAAATTCTTTCCCCTCCTGACCTGTGACCTGTTAAAAATCATTCAGCATTTAAAGTTCCAGAAATTATGCGTTATCCCTTTAATATACTGGAAGATTTTTGCTGATAAACTCCCTGTTTATTTTGACACATCTGACGTGGCTGTGGATCCATGTTGTATACCAGACTGTGAGAGTGTAATGAGCCGCCCGGTTATTTACATTTCTTGTATTGTTAATGAACTTGCTGAGAGTTCTGGATGGTGGGATGCTGTATGCCATTGTTTCAGAGTGTGGGAGGAATAAAGAGTGTTTTCAGAGCAACACTTCAGCCTTCTCCTCTCATCTGTGGCCGAAGGGTTTGTCTCCCCTCCCTCCTGCTTCTCATTTACACCGTCATACCCTCTGAGCTGAACATTGCGTTTAACCTTTGCGAAAACAATTTGAAAAGCGCGAGGATCCAGTAGGCGTGAAAATGACTGTGGTTAGAAGCCTGGAGTGGAGAGGCTGTAACTCCCACCCTGTGTGTGTGTCTGTGTGTGTGTGTGTTTGTGTCTGTGTGTGTGTCTGTGTGTGTGTGTGTGTGTGTGTTTGTGTGTGTTTGTGTGTGTGTGTGTGTTTGTGTATGTGTGTGTCTGTGTGTGTTTCTGTGTGTGTGTCTGTGTGTGTGTCTGTGTGTGTGTCTGTGTGTGTGTCTGTGTGTGTGTTTGTGTTGAGATTGAGGTCTGACCACCTCATTGACTTGAGGTTCGAGTGAAGTGACTCTGGGGTTCAGGCAGCCCAGGCTGAGCTCTGTATATACTGCAGTGAGGGCATCGTCATTAACCTCGGCATCTCAGCCCATCCACTCAGAATTCCCATTAGCTGATATACAGGGCGGCTGGGCAGAGTGATGTCAAGATAAAAGGTGAGTTAGGCAGGGAGGGAGTGTTGAATATCATTGTGGTTCCCATTGTGGAAAGACGAGGACATGAGCAGCGTTTAGAGAATGAGATGACACAGCAGGAGAGCAGCGATAATGTATGTGTGACACACTCACACATGTATCACCACTCATAATACTGGAATAGTTCATCCAGTATGAAAATACTGCCAGATTTTACTGTTATGTTGCTTCAAACCCATAAGCAGTTATTTATTTCTGTAAAATATAAAGGAAAAACTTTCTGTTTTCATTGCAACATCTGTTCCACCGACCTCATCTATCCGGACGTCTCAGTTTAAGTCTCAGTTTCAATTTCTGAAGCCACAAGATAGCTTTGTGTCAGATTGTAGTCACTATCCACTCATAATAGCTCACAATATAGTGTCACAAGTTTATGGAGTATCTTAATGGAGCTGGACAGGTGGTCTCTTTAAACTGTCATGGTATGATAAAGAGCAGACAGGTTTAAAATGACATTAGAGCTTGTAAATAATGAGGAGTTTGTCCTTTTTAGCTTAACTATTCATTCAATACTGGAAAATGTGTCTTTGTCATAATTCTGAATGTTTGTTTGTGTTAATGCAACCCCCCCCCACACACTTGTCGCTATGCTTTTGCCTGACCGTCAAATGAATAAAGGGCATAAAATGTGTCTTTCTGGTTGATGACAATTTTGACCTCTTAAAGTTTGTTTCTGAGGCAAAAGCACTGTGTGTGTGTGTGTGTGTGTGTAATCAGGCAGTTGTGGATGTTTCAGCACACCAGGGTCTGTCTATTTGGTGTGATGTGCGTTGACAATTTGTGACGGCCAGAAGCTCGTCTCAGAACCCCGGTCTGTACGACGTTCACAGAAGTCTCTCGTACCATCGTTCCCTCTCTCCCTCACCAAACATCTATTGTTGATCTGTTGAATTTTCATGCCTGTCCGTCCCACATAATGCTAACAAAGGCTTAAGGCTGAAAAATACCCACAGCCTATCTCATAAATAATCCATTTTACAGTGGCAATGTGTGGAACGTTGAAACACACACACGTTGGCTTGCTGTTCGTAACCATGCTATGTTATTCTTTTCCCATCCACACTGTTAAAAGAAAAAGGGTTGAGAAATTTGTTACATTTAGAATATTTAAAGTTTATATTTTTGACTGTACTCTGTAAAACTGCTTGGTTTAGCAAATAACATTTTTTTAACATAACGCAGAATATCTGAATATTGTCCAGCAGTGCATTCTGGGAAATTGCAGTGTTGAAAATACCATTGGTTGTCACAGCGCAGTGTTTTGAACATAGATTAAGAGTCATTCACATTACTGTATCTGTGACTCCAGATGCCCTTATACTAAAATGTATTTGCCTTTTCCACATTGCACTTTATACCTTCTCCTTGCGCTCCCAGCCATCAGTCCGTCCTGTTTCGTGTATGTCTGAGTTTTGAGCTTGTGCTGCAGGAAGTCTGGACTCTGATGGAGGGCGCACGGATTACCGGCTGATTAAAGTGGAATTGGAATAAGTAATCAGTGATGTACGTGTCTGTCTGATTACGAGCTCAAGACTCCTCAGGCCGCCCCCGGTTTAGATCCCTGATAAACGCAATGATGAACTATAATTAATGATAAGCATATTAAATGATAACAGAGGCTTGTTTTCTTCCCCCACGGCACAGGCCTCAGTTTCTTCATTCTGTGCATCCGTTGGCAGATGCTGCCACGCTGACATTAACCGCTGACTGAGTTGTGTGCTGCTTTAATAACTGGAAACTGAGCGTGTTTGACTGCTTTTTTTCCACCTTCATTTCGTCCAGTCCAGTACATTTCTGTTTTATGTGTATTTATTGTCGTTGTTCAAACCAGTTCCAAACCATTACCTGAACTGACGTTGAATCAGATTGTAAGGTCCCTATGTTTTCTGACCTGCTTTTTTATGTCACTGGGTGGTTTCACTTATAATTTATAGCTCTGACATACTGGGTTGGACATATGGATTGCCATGGGTACCCATACACGGGACCTTTTATTTTACATTGTGTACAGTTTGATTGGCAAATCATCTCTTTGTTTTAGCCATCCAGATAAAAAGCATCATAGTCTGTTGATGAATATGTGAATAAACAGGAGATTCATCTATAGCTCTCCTAGAATCACTGCAGGAATGCATATAGTTGTAAGTGGCTTGTGAGTGTGTTTGGCGTGGAACCAGTGGCGCCGTACAAACAGTATCGAAGCGGTTCCTTCTGAACCTTTTTGCGTGACGCGACTACGAGGGAATGTGACTTAAATGGAATTGCTCTCCATCAAAGGGAAACATTCATGAATTAGAAATGATCTTGTTTGGAGAGGCCCCTGAGACAGAACACCACAGTTCGACCAATTTCACACCCGTTCACCGATTGGCTTCCCAGAGCGATGGTAGGCGGAGTCAAGCACCTGAGAGTGGAGGAAGTAGGACAAAACGAAATTATAGTTTTCATATGTAGGAAAAGTATAACATTGCGAACAAGGGATTTATGCTGTTCAAGGTGTGTGTATGTTTTTGTTTGTTTTTTTAGCGTTCTCTTCGTTATCTCACAAATGTATTTTTGGTTCATTTGTTGTTGTGTTTCTATCTCATCTAAAGCACAAGCACATTCGTGATGGATTTCATGGATTTTTTGGAAGTCATCTTCAGAGTGCGTGGGCGTTAGAGTCAACAAATAGAAAAGCCTTTAAATTCATACATAATTCAGTCAAAGCCGACCGTTTTAAACAGATTTCCATCAAAGAGGTTAATGAAAGTTGTGCATCCGTTTCGTGAAGGGTGGCTGTACCTCGCACTCCTGCCCGTTTATTTGTGTGATGCGGCAGAAGAAAATAAAACGGTCGCAAGTGAAAGACTCTTGGCGGAATTGGCCCTGTACACAAAAGCTGACATGCAAGACTGGAGAAGCTTTTCACCACTGAAAGATTAAGATTCAATTCACTTTAATTCAATTTCCACCCCTTTCTCAAGAGCTTAGGGCTCAGTGATGTATAAAACCACCCTTCCGATAGCTTTCATAATTCAGGAGCTTGTAAAATTACAAGCGATCAATGTAATTTCTTTTCAGAAACTGAATTTCACGGCTTTGGAATCGGCGTAGTATTTTTTGGTTTGGCTACATGGGTTGTTTTATATTTTCACGCAGTTGAATGGACTCGGGCCTCGAGCTCACTGAAGAGCAACGGCGGATGTTCTTTTCCGCATTTAATCCTCTTCCCATGATGCACCTGGCCTGACACTTCACCATAAACCCGAGCCGGCAGACGCTTATTAGAGCTCTTGTGTCAGTCCTATCCTGCCTTTCATTCGCGCCATCCCTATCGCTCGATTCCAATCTATTGCCAGCAGCAGTCGAGTAACAATGACTTCAGATGACACAACCAGACAAATTTGCATCTTTCTTTCTCTTTTTTCCTGTTAAGGCAGATGTCAGACAGTGGAGGATTAGTTCACATTCAATGACTCGGTGTGATTTGTTGTACATTGTCATGTTCTGCACGCTGTTTCTTCTGTCGTCTACCTTCTTTGTTTTTTTCTCAAGAAAGCGCAGCGCGGTGCTGTCATTCTCAGTTTGCTTGTGTAAGGTTGTTTGCGTATATTTGTGAGTTTGTTTTTGTGTAGAATGAGGTTTTAAAGAGCTTCTGCCTGGCTTTGATCCGGACTTTAACACAGCGCTGATCGATCGGCGGTTCGAGATGGATTAGGGTTCAGAGATCAGCCTCTGTCTGCCCATCACAAATCACAAGACTGCCTTTGAACTCCAGCTCCAAACTGCCATGGTCAGTCAACACCTGTAAGATGCAGCGAGGTGTCAGTCTGACAGTGAACAAATCGAATAGAAGCAAAGATGTTTCAGGTTTTCACTGCAGTAGCAAAAAGCAGCCTTGACTCACTCGAGCTATGTATACATAGCAGCCGAGGGCCATGTGTTTGATAAAGAATGGCTTTTCTATTTGTTGACTTTAACGCCCGCGCACTCTGAAGATGACTTCCAAAAAACCCATGAAATCCATCAAGAATGTGCTTGTGCTTTAGATGATAGAAACACAACAACAAATGAACCAAAAATACATTTGTGTATGCAACGCTCATGGGTACATGGCCAATTTCCAGGGAATGTGTGTACTGATAAAATGTGTAGTTTGAATGTTCTGTAAGCTGTTTTGAATAAAATATATTCATAAATAATTTAGCAATATCACACGAGCAGGTTGATTAGAACTAACTATTTAAAAAACAACAGAATTATGGCTGATTTGTAATTACAGAACAGCTGATGGTAATGCTGTTTATTTGTCTCCTTCCATTCCAGAAGAGAGAGGACAACCAGACAGAATCCAGAGTCAGTCCTAAGAAGAGCGCAGAGCCCGCCATTGACCTGCTAGGCCTCGGTAAGACATGAGTAATTGATAACTCATCTGGCCATTTCTACTGGAGAAATCTTATGTCATAAATTGTTTCTAATATTGGCTGGAACCAAAGAGGCGTAACTTTTAAGACTGGGTCTGTCAATTTAACCTGTTAGTCAATTAGATTAATTATAAGAATTTAGTGTTTTAATTGAAATTGCAAAATGTTAATTGAAATGTACAAAAATGTCATAATAAGGAATCTGAGCAAATCAAGCCTGAATATGTTTGAATTTTTTTAGAGAACATTTCCCTACCATTTCCACCAAGTAACAAAAATATTAATGTTGTTTTGCAAGTTTTAGAAATGTTGAAAGCGTCCAGTTTTTTACCTCAGACATATTAATGTTATGGCTTAGTTATAAGAATGTTGTTCAAGCGCTTTTTAATTCTGTAACATGTTTAAAACGTTCCACTCACTTCTTAAGAATAACGTTTTTGATATGATATATAATGTTAAAAAAACGTGATTGTTCCAAGACAGCGGGTTGATCGCCAATGTGAGACATGTTTTAAAGAGCGTGTAAAGGTTCTGACAGAGAACACACTGACTACTACTGCTGTTTAGATGAAGGTTCAGAAAAACACATTGCCAGTTCAGTCCTGCCGGTATTGATCAGTAACTGGAGCCCTTGAGATGACCAAACACAATTGATGTTATATTACTTTCTTGGAAATGAAAGTTTCTATTTGCTGCCCTGGAGCTTTCCTTTGCTACTCAGTCTTGTTTTTTATCACTTCCTCCGTCTCGCTCTCATTCAATATCTTCACACTCTGAGTTGTCTGTTATGATGACTGAAAGAGACGTAGAGGAAACGAGGGGTCGGTAGGAATCAAGAGAGAAGATATAAATTTCGTAGACAGTGTGTGTGCGCGCCTTAGGCTGAGAGGCCACTGAGAGAAGAGTGTTTGTGTGAGTGTTTAGATGTGTGTTTGCTGCTCCGGGCCAATAGGGGTCAGCGCTGATGAAGAGGGTCTGGAGATGATGGTGTTGAGATTGAGACATGCATCTTATTGATGTGTTTGTGCTCAAGGCTTTGGTGTCTCTCCCAACCTTTGCACACCAGCAGCAGGCCCAGTATTTACAGTTTCTCTTACCATTTGTTTATTCCTCATTCCTCTGTTTCTTCCTGATAGATATGTTTATGCCTGGTATTTTCTTCAAATACATCTCTTGTAAACCCTTGTGATTGGATTGGTGGGTGGCTGGGGGGCTCTTACTTGATGAAACTTGATTTGATGGTACATGTGTAGGCTGTCCCTCTGACAACTGTCCTTCTGTTGTCTACATGCACATACTCATAAAATATATCACTTGTATGCAGTCTAGGATGCTTCGGAATGCATTAGCGCTACAACAAATGTGACCTTAACAGCGGGTCTATTTAGTTTGATGTACGAACAGAGCCAACGCTGCAATATGTCACCAAAAAGTTCGTTCAGATGTTAGAATGACATTCAACAGATGTTTTTCCAACATATAAATCCACTTTTTAATACATATAGAAGACGTTTGTCTATGAAAAATGTATTGGAGTGCTTTTCATATGTTGCATTCTTTAATATGTATCTCAGCAAATTCTGTGTGCTGACGGCGTTCCCCAATATCATCTTTCTTACATCCAATTCTACAATCCCTTCTCTTCCCCACAACCGTTGTGCTTTCCTTCAGTAATATTACTGTGAGCTCTTATTTTCATGGATTTTATCAGTCATTAAAGAGCTACTGTCTCCCGGCTCTCTGCGCACTGTAACGCATGAACACCGGCTGGGCTATGATGAAGTCTTTGAGTTTAATGGAACGAGAGAGCGCGTCTGAGCGGCAGGCCGGCGTCGGAGGCGAGCGGGCGCGTTGGCGGAGTCTGATTAGATTTCCTTCTCTCTTGGATGGAGTCGATAGGTAGCAGGAAAGGCAAGCTGAGTGGGCCATGTGGGCCACTGCCAGAGGATCTGCTCTGTATTTCTCTGACAGAAACAAAGACATGTATGAGCAGGTTTGGTCTGAAATTGGTCGTGGTCAGTGATTCACAAATGCGACTGATTATTAACGTGAGCAGCTCAGAGAATATAACAATAGTGGTTCACCCAAAAAATATTTGGAGGCTTATTTTCTCACAACCATTTTTGCAATTACTTTGTCAACTACAGAGTAATCTAAAGGTGTTTGATTTTAATATTGCTAGGGCCATTTTAAACCCAACCTATCACAAAAACCACCAAACAGTTTCTGTTTCTGATACATCTTATGTAATCCAGCATAAAAATTCCTTTTAATGTGTTTAAATCTAATTTGATTTCACAATCTTAAAAATTTAAATGTAAGATTTGTAATTTAAATGTAATTTAAATGTTAATTGTTATTGAATGTTCTTTCATCTGTTCTCACTCAGATGCACCCACAGCAGGCGGTGGGGTGGTAACAAGCAGTGCTGCTCCAATCAGTGACGACTTAGACATTTTTGGGCCAATGGTATCCAACCCTCTGCCGTCAAGCACCAACACAAATCAGGTACATGAGTGCACTAATGCAAATGAATGGTGTGTGTGTGTGTGTGTGTGCGCGTTTAAGCTCAAAACACATGCTCTGTCTTTTTACATTACCATACATGCACATGACCTGACATTCATTCTTGTTGACCTGAATTCTTAAGTATGTTTGGTAATTCATCATGGCATATGCTGGCTAATGTCTCGCAGACCTATTGATGTGTAAAAGCAGAAGCAGGTTACAAACGTCATTGTGTTCCTGTCTGCCCTCATTCAGTCTAAAATTTACTGAGTAAGAGAGACAAAGAAAAGGTCTGTCTTAAGGTCTCTCGAGCTCAATTGATTTAATTTCCTTAGCAAACAAAATGATTACGTTTCGCCTGCCTTGTTGCGATTGACAGGACTGAATTGCAGGGTCTTCCCGGCTAAAGGACACACCATGAATAATGAGGGGATTTAATAATGTCAAAAGAAGAGAATGATTAGAACAGGAGGATAGAGATCTGGTTGGTAAGTGCATGTAGGTCTCTGTTTATCAGTCAGATAAAGGTGGTGCCTCTGATCCAAGTCCCTGTGTTATTGCATTACATATGACCACCCTGCATGGTGCTCTTGAACCCCACGGACATCTTTGTAGTTCCCTGTGCCCTTGCCTGGTGTCATCGTCGCCTATACAATATGAGACCAGCTTGATCCTCGCACCTGGCTGGTCCACTGGTCCACCGAGATGTTTTTTTTTTATCCTTGAGGCCAGAAGCTGTGCTGATCAAGCCAGGAAAGCAGCATTGACAACAAAGCTTTTTCTCCTACCTAAATCAATGTTTTATTAAAAGATGTTGTAGAGCGCCTCGCTGACCTGGACATCCTGAGCAGAACAACTGATTTTGAACTGCCCACATTTTCCACCAGGAATTCACATACACAATGCACGGTTTTATATGTACGTGCATTCGGAATTCTCACAGGATGCTAATAAAAGAAGAAGAGGTAGAGGTAGATTATTTGTGAATAGTAAACAAAGGACACAGGATCACTCAAAGCACCCAAGCCCACAATGTCAACAGCACACTGTCAGTCTCTGCTCTTATTCTTCAGATGAATCAGTGAATGAGTGGCAGTGGGTGTGTGTGGAGGAGGAGGCTGGCAGCATTGTGCTTGTTTCCTTGTTTGTTGTGTCTTTTAGAGTCTTTGTGTGGAGGACGTGTCAGAAAGAGACCCACCCAGGCGCTTTAGAGGATTCAGAGCCATTTCGGGTGTTTGAAGATGTGTCACTTATAAAAATCGGATTACTTGCGTGTTTGAATGAGGATTCGTGTTTTTCCCTAATCAGAGTGAACCGCAAGAACCTTCTCTATGCAAGGACACTTAGGGTGTACTCACACTAGGCACGGTTGCCGTGAACCGGGCCCGAGTACGATTGTCCCCCCTCCGCACTCCCCCTCTGGCCTGCACTCACATAGAGTTTC
>JAZGTJ010003335.1:0-36055 GCA_036877575.1 Botia almorhae | reverse complement strand
CTTTGACTCTTGTCTGTGGACTTTACTATGATACGCTCTTGTAGCTGCATACTCAAGCGTTTTTGCTCCCGTCTTGCGCGCAGCTCTATCGCGCCACGTGACAAACCAAAAGGCGATCAATCGGCTGAGAATGTCAGAAAACTGGAACTCCGAGAGCAACAAAGATGAGCAGTTACACTGTTTATGGCTTTTCATGCATAAGTTAAAAGTCTTAAGAACAGAAATTAGCATAGACGTGACGCACGGCTAGCACTCCACTCAGAAGAAGTGGCATTCCTAGATCTTCCCAAACGATAAAGCTCCTACAGTTTCCCTTACAAACAACTCCTCCTCCTTGTTCCCTGCCTGGGAATTTCAGTCATTGTGGTTAAATAGGTCTGAATGATCTAGTAATTAGGACCGATCACCCACGAGACAACAAGTCAGTGACTAAAACACACCATCACCAGCCACAGTGAAACCTGTTATTGCGACACAGCACTAATACAAAAGACAGTTAATAGTTAATCAGCTTTGAAGGAGTCCGGAGGTCCGGGGCTCTGAAAGAACGCCAGACGCATGTCACAAACATCTTCGTTTACATGAAACCGTCGTTATGCTGTAGGTCTCTTCATTTGAAGATGAGCTTGATGAGGTCAGAGCCCTGACTTCACATTCCAGTGTGTAACTGATTCTGGAACAGCGAGTGTCTGTTCTCACGAGACTCCTGAGGGAACATTCTTTCTTCGTAGAGAAGGTGAACACAAAAGTGTTTTGCCCGGGTTCAGTTACCACCATATAAAACACCTCAGACAACGGGGAACGTTCTCAGAACATTCTCTAAAAGTTCTCTCAAAGTTATCAAAAAGGTTCCTGCAGTAACATTAGTAGAACTTTATTTACACAAATATATATATATATCTTATATAAGAAAACGTAATTTTTAAAACATTTACAGAATTTAAAAAAATGTTTGAATAACGCTTTTATAAGCAAGTAATAATGTTAATACAATGTTTTGAATGTTAGAACTTTTTAAAATAACATTTTAACATTTTTCTTACATAATGAAAATGTTAGGGAAATTGAAAGGGGTTTTAGCTCCTTTTCAGCTACTATGTGTCCTGTCAAACAGTTTTATGAGCTTTTGGTCTACATGTTTTGAAATGGTTCTTTGCACCTTAGGTTCTGCTATGTGGTTCTTTCGAGATGAAATATGTTCTTCAAGCTACATTATTGGTTCTCCAGACCAGTGGCTGGTTGCATAAACTGTTTAGACTAGTCTTACAACTTAGTCATCAGATTTTTCACTTCAAGGCTGGTTGTAACATTTTTAGGTAAGTCACATAGAAAGGAAGATCGGTCTAATCGGAATCCGAACAGAAAGACTTATTAGCCCTAACTAACTGGTCAAACTAGTTCTTAAGACACACAGTGGCTTAACTTAGCAGCTATGTTTATGCAGCTGGTCGCAATGTACTGGTTTCCAGGTTCTTTAAACTCACATTATGTAAATGCAAGTTTTCTGTGGAACCTGTGGAAGTTGTTTTATTGACATTAGGCTACAAAAGCATTTTCAGCTCTTATTTGAATCTTTTTGTTTAGGGTGACTCATACCTGGATCTGTGCAGAGGTACGAATAGAAGCCCTCAGACTTCAGCATGATCAGTAAGGAGCCCCAGCCCAGAAGAACAGCAGAGAACAGCAGGTTCTCGATGATGGCCGTCACGGCCATCCACCAGCGCCGGGCAAACGCTGTGGCCAGAGTCGGTGCCATGACTGCGGAAAGCAGAAAGCTGAGAGGAAACGAATAGTGTGGACGAGTGACCCGTAGATCTGTAGAAGAGAGAGAGAGGTGTTTGTAAGTCATTTAAATGGAATAACTGAGTTCAATAGTGCTGCATGTGCTGCTGTAACATGTAGAACTGGTACCACCAGGATCAATACAAGTAAACATGTAAAAACAGTGCTCAGACTGAAGGGTCTCCCCACTACTACATTCACAAAATTAAAATATATAAGAAATTCTGTAAATTCTGAAATGATTTCTGTCACTTTATATAAAACATAATTGGCTTTTTTAAGAAGAGATATGATAAATAAAAAGTGACTAACATTCGTCTCACTGGAGTTGATGATTATCATTAATAAATCAAATATTACACAATTACACATAACGTGATCACACAGAACACATGCAAGTGTGTTTGTTTATACAAACAATTAATATAATTTACATACATAATAAATTTATACCTTAGAGCAACTGGCAAAGCCTTTTTCCTTCACAAATGCAAAGTCGTGTGTCCTCTGATGTCTCTCTCTCTCTCTCTCTCTCTCTCCGGCAGCTTCCGTCACTCACTGAGAGAAACTTCAAGCCGAGCTGCTCATTTATAGCAATTCACGTAAGAAAGCATCGGAGCGTTCCTATTGGATGATTTGGGAGGCTGGACATACCTGTCAGCCAATCAGATGAGAGTTTCATGGTTCACTGTGAGATTACAGGTGATGACAGGTGATCATTCAGAGTTTCAGATCATCTTTGACCATGAATCGGATCTGATGGGATTCAGGAAACGTGTTTTACATTCGTTAAATGCGTCTTTATCATTATCTTTATCATCATCATCATCCGTGTGGAAATCGCTTCTCTTCGACCGAGTTGATTGATTATAGAGGATTTCCTAAAACCCCAGATTACACATAAAAGAAAACACGAATTGATTTACACTGTATTTACATTGTAATGGCGTCATTTACAATTAAATCACTGAGTGTCTGATGACGCTGCAAAGATGATGAGTTAGACAGTCATAAAGCAACAAAGCAGGAATGCTTAGAAAACAAAATATTAAAAATGAACCGGGAATCAAGCGTCTCTGTTCAAGTAACTCATAGAGAGATTAAACCGATTAAACTACATTATGTTTTTTTCAGGGGCTAATGGGTTTTCTGTAAGGGGTAACAGGAGGCAAATGGTTGCAAATAGCAAAATGTAGATAAGACGACAAAGCAAAGCAGGAAAGTGTGTCAACAAAAAACAGCTCGAAGTATCTGAAAGGGTGACGGAACACCGGCGGGTTTAAATCTGGTTATTAATCTCTAAACAAACACATCCTCGTGTTATTTACCACAACAGGCTTTGCGCGTGCTCGAGTGCGCGTGCTCGGAAAACCACAGCGACGGGGTGACTTTACTCTGAAAATCTTATAAGTCTTTTTCTGTAAACATGAAACGTCACACAAAGTTTTCTGCGAATAATACAACGCCACGATCTCTCCGAAATCTTCAGAGAAAAGTACAAAACCTGGCATCCGTTTTTCTCAGGAGTTCATCAATACTGTCGATGACATTATTGCGTAACAAATTCTTCTGTATTAATCAACCTGATCAGCATGAACCGATGACTGTCACACACACACAATTTAAACTCTGTGTGTACCATTAAAGTTATTTCAGTGGAAATATCTATTCTGTATCACTTGCTTTGTTTACAAAAACTGATGATTTATGTCAGGGAAACAATAACTAAAACAATAGCCCAAACTAACAGAGAAACGTTCTCTAAAAGTTCCTTCAACATTATCAGTTCTTGCTGTAACATTGGTAAAACGTTTTAACGTTGTATATCATATATCAAAAACGTTGTTCTTAAGTAGTAAGTGGAATGTTTTAGAAACAATAAACAATAACGTTCATGCAACTAAAAACTGGACCTTTTGAACATTTCTAGAATTTTTTTTATCTAGAATAATTTTTAAATTATATTTTTACCAAATTTAAAGTTATGTAATGGAAGCATTCTTGCAACTTGGCTGGGGCGTGTCGATGGTCTTGTTTATGTAAATGAGTTCGCATTCTTTCCAGAAATGAGCTGATGGCGTGTTTCCTGATCAATGCCTTGAGTTTTATCAGAGTAAACACTTAATCAATCCCCGTATCTTTGTTTGGTCTCAAACCTTCGTATCAAACACAGCTTTGGTCTGTCACTGGAAACGCTTTATAGATGTTTCCCTTTATTCCACGACTAGTAACTGGAGGACTTCGAGATCACCTCTGGTAAACTCCACTTCTTTCCATCGTAAACTGAGTCACACAAACCGACTTGACTTTAAACACCTTGTGATCTGAGTCAATTTGATGATATTCAGTCATTTCTCCATAACCCCAGTAACAATAAAGCAGTTTTTTGTTGTTGCAGTAACGTGTTTTTGCAAAATATTTGTTTTAAATACTGACTGTTGTTTTCCAGTATAACAGATTTAATGGGTTTCACACTTCACTGTTGATTATCCGTGAGTTTTTTTTTCAAAGTTTTGTTGAATTTTGTGCATTGCACGTGCATCAAGCTAGTTAAAAAACATTGATACAACCACGTTTAATGTTTAATTATATTTATTTGTAATGGTTGGCAGCAGTAAATGTAGTACCGCTCGGGGTAAGATGCTGTTCGGGGCGTCACCTGTAGGTGGCAGCAGCGCGTTTTCGCTGCCGTGTAGCACACCAGTGGACACGCAAACGTGCCGTGCAGAAACGTTTCCGGCGACGGCAAAATGGTGGATTTGCTCGCAACAATATTCCAGTCAGCTCGTTAACAGTCTTCCACATGCGCCGTACATCACATCGCCATGTTTAAGAAAGCTAAAAGGTGCAACTTCAGGCGCCGGAATGAGTCTGAAGATGAAGAGAAAGAGGAGGACCAGCAGCCCGGCGCACCTGCAGCTGAAGGCGCGGCGAAACCGAGCGCACCCAGCGCCTGCACCGCGCCCGGTCCAAACATCAACAACCACGGTAACGGGTTTCAGACCGGTCCGGTCAAATCCGGCAAAGAGAAGAAGAGGAAGAAGGAGGACCGCGAGGAACCGAAGGCGAGTCTGCTGAGCTTTCAGGACGATGAAGGTACGCGCGTGTTTACATTGTGTTTACCGGGAAGATAGTTAACGCAGTGTGTTTATCTGAAGTGTGCTTTACAATTTTACATTGAAATTCATTGAAATCAAGTGTTATGCTTGCATATTTTATTAGCTAGTATTATAACTGTAAGTGCGTATGTTTGAATATTTGATTGGCAGTATTAAAACCTATATACTGATTTAAATTATATGTAAAAACTGTCACGTGTGCAGTTCCTATTTGTTCAGATACGATAGGTTTCGACATGTCAGTTTATTAATTTCATTTAAAGGTATTAACGCCAGGGTTCAGCCCGAATGCAATGATAGGATGTCTGGCTTGCCTGTCAAACTATGCATGCGTTCATGTGTTGGAGGAGGCGTGGCTCTGGAGGGCGGGATCATATGCTTTCTCTCTGAAATTGCCCATTGCCTTACCTTTAAATCTGTTAACATAACTTTCATTTCTTATCTCATCTATCTAACTTTTAGACGAGACTGAAGTTTTTCGTGTGAAGAAACCCAACCACAGCAAAAAGATCGTGAAGCAGCTGAAGAAAGAATACAAGGAAGATTTGGAAAAAACCAGTAACGTCGGACATGATGGTAGCGAGTTTTGTTTATAATAGAATATGGCTAAACACATCAGAAGGGGGGTGTACATGTATAACAGAATTAATATTGTGAATATTAGATCCTGGTTGAGCCCCCAGAAGTATTACAACTCTCACTAATCTGATACAAGAGCTTTACCATAGGTTTCACACAATGGTGTATTTCCTCTAGGTGGACCTACCCAGAATGTAACATTTAAAGAGGAGCCCATAGAGGGCAGTAGTGAGCAAGGAGAAGAAGAAATGGAGGTGGACAGCAGTGAAGAACAGGGGGAGAGTGATCCAAGGGGTGCAGGTGGAGCGTTCAGCCAGACTCTGTCTGCTCTCAGCTCCCTCAAACCAGGTGAGCACCCCTGTGACCATCTTAAGACCAGACCTGTAGAGCAATATTGTTACTGGTGTATAAAAACCCATAAAGATCCATCATGCACACCTAGATTCAGGTGTCTGAAAGCGATCAGTCATTCAGTCATTCACACCAATAATAAGTCTCTTGTATTCCCAAAGGTGAGATCCCAGATGCGGCGTTCATCCACGCCGCTCGTAAGCGCCGGCAGATGGCTCGAGAGCTCGGGGGGGACGCCCCACTGGTGGAGAACGAGGTGACCAACAAGCGCCTCGTTCATGAGGACGAGAACGGCGGCAGTGAGGATGAAGACGAGAAGAGAATCAACTTCAGTGGCGTCAAGCTGAAGACTCAGAGGCAGAAAATAGCAGAGGAGATCGGTCAGTGTGTGTCGTACACGCTGTGGTTGCCATTGGCGATCAGAGCTCAGAGCTTGTAAAATGAAGGTTGCAGGTTCAAAGCTCAGTGTTATAGGAATTTCAACATTACTAATATTGTCATGATCAAAGAATAGTTCACATAAATATTAAAATACTCTAATGTCCCTGTTATAATGAGTCTAGCATAATCTCTTTATCCCTCTAAAATTCAGTGACAATAAACCTGTGGCACATACAGAAGTCAGCTTAAAAAACACATGAGTCACTTTAAAAAAGAGAGCCACTATAATAAGAAACGAGTGAGAAATGTTACCCAGGAAACGTTTTTTACAACACAGTCTAACCTCAGTGTTTGTTTTGTGTGTGTGTGTGTGTTTATGTGCGTCACATGATTCAGGTATTGAGTGCAGCGATGATGAAGCTCTAGATACTGGACAGGATGAAGAAGTGAGTCGCTGGGAACAGGAGCAGATCAGGAAGGGAATCAGCATCCCTCAGGTGAGTCACATCAGCTGGTTGAGCATTGCGTCAGCAACTCAACGGTCGTGGGTTTGCGTCCCAGAAAACACTTCCAAGGTGCCAAATGCCAAGTGAATGTTCAGAATCTGTGATGTCACTTCCTGTTTTGTTTTTTCAGGTCCTAACCACCCAAACAGAGGACACTACCATGTATTACCAAGGCGGTTATGATGCACAGCCCTATGGAGCTTCCTACGCCATGCCGTTTGCCTACACGCCCGTCGCTGTTGAAACAGAAGGCAACAAGCCACTGAAAGCAGAGATGTCAGTGCCCTATCCCGTCTCCTCTGGTGACCTGACCCCAGTAACCACAGATCTGGTAAAGAACCGTCTTAAGGACAGGTACGGTCTGAGCTGCCCTCTTACTGCACAGCGGTTACGCAGTTACTGTAAACTCCCACTTCAGTTGTGTGTAGTTGATTGTTCTGTGCAGCAGTAATGCAGTATCTTTAGGCTTGTGGAACAAAGCTTACTTTCGTAAATTTTCCCCCTTTACACAATAAAAGTGAATTGCATTTTGAACGTCCAGCATCATGCCATGAGAAGGTCCATAAGGAACTTCTAAGAAGATTCAGGCTTTGAATCTTCATTCTGATTCAGGACATGTGCCACACACACGCCCTCCATATTCACTAATAATAACTCTCTCCTGACTTACCTGTGCCTCAGGCTGATCTTCCTGCGTCAGGGCCACGACTCTAGTGCCCGGCGCTTTCAGCAGATCCAGGAGCAGCTGGAAGCCTCTAAAAAGACCATCCAGCTCCTGGAGGGCTCCTCGCAGGAGGCCTCAGACAAATATAGATTCTTGCAAGAAATGCGAGGGTATGTTGGAGACTTGCTTGAGTGTTTCAGTGAAAAGGTGAGAATGAGTTCATGATTTATGCTTATGCTTTTATATCTGTGCTTTGACTGTAAACATTAATTTTCTGTTGCTCTTGTTTGTATTGTGTAATCAGACTTCAGTCATGTGTACAATATCTTTAACATTATTGTTAGGAATAAAAATGAGCTGTTTTCATATATTCACTCATTTCATGTTCACAATTGAATTTTGTCCAGCACATCTAAATCTAAATTCACTGGTTATGATATAATGTTCCATCTTTCTTCCTCACTGCTGATGGAAACTCTAGCATCAGCACACTGGCTTTCTGTATGACCAGTGGTCACTGTTTACGTTTTGCTCCCAATGGCTTTATTTCTCTCAGAAAAAGAGTTATGTTTAGATCATGGTGTTTTGGTGAGGTGTAGAGAACACATTACCAAACGCCCATTTTATTACTGGAAATAATCCACAACAAATCTGTTAAAGAAAGATTCAAATCTTAATTGCAAGATGTTTGTCGTTAACTGCTAAGCAGCTAAACCTGATTTAAAATAATCCTTCTAGTCGTGTTGTTGGCTAGCTACATTAATAAAAACCGTACAGCTAAAATAAATGGAATTGGATAATTTTGCACAAAATTGTCAGAACCATGTTCTGACGTATTTAAAACGTCTCTTCAACGTCTATCCAGAGCTGAAACTCTCTGCCATGCTGTAGCAGAACACACTGAGCCCTCGCTTCAGTTTCCGGACCCCCGCCCTGTCTTTGCTTCAGCTATCACAAAAAGCATCGTATCTTTCAGGTGCCTGTTATTCTGGAGCTCGAGGCTGCCATGCACCAGTTACTACGACAGCGGGCGTCTCGTCTGGTCCAGAGAAGACAGGATGATATTAAAGATGAATCGTCGGAGTTTTCCAGCCTTTCAAGTCAGTCCATCTTGAAGGTTTTTATTGTTTATTTGAATGGCCTCATTGATTTGCGACCCCTCCTGCCCTTTACCGTTAGCTGGAGTGACTGTAGTTAACAGTTACTGTTTACAGCATCACAGTTACATCAGAATGAAAGGCACAAAGAATTTGTGTCGAGTAAAAAGTGTGTGCGTGTGTGTGGATTCAGATGAAGTTCACTGAATCATAACTGATTAATCACGGTTCACACTGAATCTAAACATGACTAGCATGCTAAACCCGGTAAGTTTGGTAGAAAATTTGCATCTCATCACACAGATATTCCTGTGTAGTAGACATGTATGTTTTATGCGTGTACTGAAATATATCAGTGAGCCTTTTTTGACTGATGTTGGAAAGTTCATTTTTACTGCAAGTTAACTTGAGTTTTTTCTGATTCAGGTAAAGCCATCACGGTACCAAACTTGGACTTGTTTGGACGCGACCGGGCAGCTTATCAAGAACACACCAAGCAGAGGAGGATAGCCGAAAGAGAAGCCAGGCGGTACGCATTCACCTGTTTCTTTAAATAACCAACAAATGACCAATATGGCCTCCAGTAGCAGATAAACATGAATTTAACTGCAGTATCCATTGACCAGACTGTCGGTAGACTTTGAAATTCAACCACAAAACTCTTTTTCATTTTACAAAATGAGTGTAGGTTTAATAAGTATGTTGTTTCCGAACAGAACTCGACGCAGGCAAGCGCGAGAGCAGAACGGCAAGAGAGCCGAGCATAAGGAGGGCCTGTCCAGTGACGATGAGGAAACATCTACTGATATCACCAGCTATAACCTGGAGAGAGGTGACCACTCCAGCGCACTCAAAGACCTGCAAGATCTGAACTGGACTGATTTAAAGAGACAGTTTGACATGGTGTTTCTTTGTGGTTTCGTTACCAGATCGAATCATAATAGAATCGAGAAAGGTGTTTGAAGACGTGCTGGAGGATTTCCACTCTCTGGACAGCATAAAGTCTCACTTCGAGACCTGGAGGAAGTTGTATTTCACAAGCTACAGGGACGCATACATCGGTCTCTGCCTGCCCAAACTCCTCAACCCCCTCATCCGACTGCAGCTCACCTCCTGGTCTCCACTGGAGGTGAGGAAGATGATCTCTGATCTAATCTGTCTCGCATTATATTAAATGTACTATTCCCTTGGAAATGAACCAATGACAGCCCTGGCTGAATTCCTCTCTGCAGGTGGAGTGTCCAAACTTTGAGTACATGCTGTGGTTCGAGTCTTTGCTGTTCTACGGCTGTGAGGAGCAGAACGAGCTGAAGAAGGAGGAAGATGTTGATGTCGGCCTGCTGCCCGCTATTGTAGAACGAGTCATTCTTCCAAAACTGGCTGGTGAGGACGTCCTGCGCTTCAGTCTATTTCATTCAGTCTTTTCTACACTGATCTCAGATCAGCATCTTTAAAAGTGATTTCTGCCCCCAGTGTTGACGGATCAGGTGTGGGATCCTCTCTCCAGCAGTCAGACGTCCAGGCTGGTGGCCTTCATGCGCCGGCTGATCAAAGACTATCCCACTGTGCTGCACGGCGACAGCCGCAACACACAGGTCAGTGAACAAACGTGTCATTTCTGCCATTGGTCAGATGACCAGGTAGCCCCACCCCCAAACTCCTGCTATTGGTTGAGCAAGTTTTCTTCATTTCATTAGGAGCTTTTGAAGACCACAGTCATGCGAATGCGACGGACCCTCGATGATGACATTTTCTTACCTCTGTTTCCAAAAACGTGAGTGAAATATAGACATTCCTGTCAGTGTGTAATCATAACGCAATAGGGATGTTTCATTCCATCCAAAACATTTACAAACATTTTTTGTCGTTTTAAGTTTCCAGTTTTATCTCTTATTTAAATTTTAAACCATTTAAATAACCATTGAAGCATACACAACATAAATCAACCATTGAAGGAATTTAATACTTATATTAATTTTATTTATCATTAAATATATGACTTCTTTTTATGTATTTATCCTTTTTTTTCTGTCAGTGTTATGGAGAACAAGAACTCTGGGCCTTACCTCTTCTCTCAGAGGCAGTTTTGGTCTTGTGTGAAGGTACGGCGAGTGTTTTAAGACTAAACTAGTTATTGATTAAACTAGTTGTCATGCATCGGTCTGGTTACCGATAGTTAGTCGTGCCCATAATGTGTAGCTTTACTTTTTAGCGGCACAAGTTATTTATTCCCAGTAAGTTTCAATAGTTTCACCATAGTAACGAACTCTTCCTCCCCTCTCTTGTGTTCAGTTACTGGGGAATATCTTAATGTGGGATGGGATTCTGTCTCAGTCGACTCTGAAGGAGCTCGCCGTGGACAGCACGCTGAACAGATACATCCTCTCGGCCCTGCAGTCCACAGACGTCAGTCAGGAATGTGTGGAGAAATGCCACAAGGTAGTGTTACAACCTGAAATGAACTGAAATAAGATCATGTGACCCGAGATCATGTGACTCGCCCCTTTAATGATGTGCTCTCTGCTGCCTCCAGGTGGTGGAGTGTTTCCCTGTCCAGTGGTTCAGCAGTCTGAGAGGACAGCAGACTCTTCCTCAGCTGGAGAACTTCTGCCGGTTCTTGAAACATGTGGCCAGCTCTGTTTACCGCACCTGCGTGGCAGGATCAGACACGGAGAAAAGGAGCGCCAGGTAAAGCATTTTCTGAAGTCTTTTAGAGAACAAGAACAAAGAATCTATATTGTAACAAAGCCTGAAAGTATATCACATTAAAATGAAAATATGCAATAATCTGTCCATCACTGTAATGAATACAATTCCGTCTCCTTCAGGGAACACATAAAGGAAATTATTAAGATTCTGGGTCGACTCAACGCTTTAGATCATGTGATTGCAGTTGCATCAGAACATGGAATCAAAGATATAAAAACTCTCCTGGAGAGCAAATGAAGCAACAGGAGACAGTAACTAACGGAGAACTGCCTGACTTACCGCTTCTCTGATGAACCTTACTGTGTAAATGTTGTCAATATTGTACATTTTGCATGTGACTGAGGGTTTTTTCCCCTTTTTGGAGCTGATGGAATATTCTGATCCATTTTGGAATTTGTGATTTTTCTCCTTTTAAGAGCGATTCAGATCACAGACCAAAGCTGGATCCACTGAAAGCAACAGCACAGCATTTGATCTCAGTTTATGCTAAGATCAAAATTGTCTCTGCTTTTTACATCATTTTTTTTAAACAGACAAGGTCTTTGAATGGCTCTTTTACATTGTGACATGCATCAGTCTTTCACCTGTAACTTATTTACAAATTGGCTCTTGTCCTCCCCATAAAGCAGAAATGGTGATCAAGAGACACTCCCGTGCAGTTTGGATAAAATGATCCAGCATTTGTGTTCATGTTAAACAGCTCTTGTCAAATCTTATGATGTGCCAAACTCATTCCTGATCAAATGATCGTGACACACAGTGCAGTAAAGAATGTCTTTTGTGTTTGTCTTTCTGGACCCTGAAATGTTGTTATATTGCATTAATAAAAAGTGTTAATAGATATTAAAGGAAATGTTTCTTTCTCTTTTATTTATATATAGTGAGGTCCAAAATGCCAGAGACTGTTTTGATAATCTGTTAAACATTTTATGCCATTGATGTAAAATATGAAGGATTCTTCACTCCAGCGAGTCACTGATCAAATTCCCTGATCAAGTTTATTCCCTTGTTCAGAAGATCAGATTGTTCAGAACAATCTTGATGATTTTTAAAAAATATGAGATTTTTGGATCTGATAGAAGGTAAGGTACAAAACCAAGTAACATTACTAGTATGCATCAAAATAAACAATGCATGCATACTCTACTGTAAATACACATGGTGCAATTATTGCATATGTATGTAAAGATTGAATTATATGATTTTGTCATCCGTGTCCAGCAGTGGCTTAGCTTGACAGTACAGCTCTTAACATGATTTGATTGTGTTGGTATTTGTTTAAACGTGTAACAAAACGATGGTCACAGTGGATGTTTGGATCTCAGTTATTTGGAGCATGTGATCACATTTTGTTTTCTTCATCTTGAGAATGTAAAGCTAGTTTTGACTTTACACCAGTTTCCCTCTGGCTCAGTAAACATCGGGCGGAGCTTTACAAAAACTGCAATGAAACCCGATCCATGTACCTTTCACACACACACACACAAACACACCCCACCTGTCAGGAGCTCAGAACACATAACACACAACTTACAGCGGATGGACACAATCTGAAGTTTTCTGATGCAGGTATCTCAGGATCTGGTCTGCTCCGTGTACTACAGCAAACTCGGTTTCTTTCTATGCAAAATGTTAATGATCAGTGATCCGATTTTAAAGTTTATTAATGTGTCGATTATGTACAGTTGTTTGCATCTGCAAAATCAAACCGGAGACGCTGTTTGAAGGCGTGCACGAGCGGCACATGTTGGTTAACGGGTCTTCACTTCCTATTTACTGTGACGACTTAATGCATTAACATGGTTTCGATGTTAATGAAAAATTCGATAAGGAAAAAATAAAACGTGAGCCGCTTAATTTGTAGTGTAGTTGATTTGTTTGTTCGGGTCTGATCTGTCGCGTCGAGCGCTTGTAGTGAATACGGGCCGGCGTGCGTTTTATTTGGACCGCTTTTGCATGTTGTGTATGACTGTTGCATGTTCATCACTATTGTGTTGTGTTCTGATCACTGTTGCATGTTGTTCATCACTGTTGTGTTGTGTTCTGATCACTGTTGCATGTTCATCACTGTCGTGTTGTGTTCTGATCACTGTTGCATGTTGTTCATCACTGTTGTGTTGTGTTCTGATCACTGTTGCATGTTGTTCATCACTGTTGTGTTGTGTTCTGATCATAACAGTATAACAGGCGAAGAAACAGCTATTAAGTTGTTAACTTCAGAGTATAAGTCTCTAGTTACCAGATACAGCTTTTGATTTTAAAGATGTATTAGTAAATGTTGTGGATTTATAGTTCATTATTAGTTCATGTTAACTGAAGTAGTTAACTAATATTAACCAATGGAACCTGGTTGTAAAGTGTTACAGGAAAAAAAAATACAGACAACACATGCAATAGAAATAAGATTAAGGTTAAGCTATATCTGTTAACTCGCGCAGTATGATTTACAACCATCTTTACCAAATGTTTATACATAAGGTATATTTTATTCTGTCATTTATAAACACTGATATAAAGTCTGACCTCTCGTTTCTGCTGTGACAAATGCGTTGCAGGTAACTCTTTTCTATTTATAAGTGACTGCGAGTCTTCTCTTTTAGTAAGAGTAAACTGATCTAATATAGTGATCTCATGTCAGCAGAGCTGCGGTAGCTTGCTGAAGACGTATCACTGCTCTCAGAACAGTGACATGATTTTCTTTCCAGGCAGAACTGCAGTCTGTTGTTGTGTGTTTGCATCGGATGGTTTGGGTACAGGTGACAGACAGAATGTTCTTATGGACAGGCTGGTTTGTGGGAAGCTCAGTGGCAGTATGGCGCGTATGAAACTGGCCTGACTCCAGACAGCAGACAGCTGAGCCTCTGTGCACTTCACTGACCCTCAGTGACTGTCAACAGTGTGCTGTCTTTCCTGAGCTCTCAAGGGTCTTGATCTGCAGGCAGTGACTTTGATTTAACCTCAGCTGGTTTAGGCCAATTCATGACCTGAGTGAAACCCACACATGTGGCTACTGTAAACAGGATGCATTAACTACTATTGAAAAAGCCACTGAAGGGTTTTCTGTTATTAAGGTAATAGCGAAATTGGTCGTAATTGGACGGAAATCTGCATAGCTGAAGATGAGTCGTCAATATCTGAGTAGTCTGTTAACCTGTTTAAGAAAGATCTGTAACTTGTAAAGGTGTTTATCTGTTACAGTTAATTTGGTCAACGTTTAGGAGTAAGCTAACTAAGTATACTGAAAGCCTCAAACTCTGACGTCGTCTAAAATAGGTTACCTTTTTTAGGAAAGAGTGAAAGCAGCTGTTGATACCGTGACATGCTCGTGGTTTTGTTCGTAACTTGTTTTCGCGTTCTTGTTTACAATTTGATGCGATGAACGGAGAGTCAGACAGTGAGGTTTTGTCACACCAGCGACTGGCGAGATGCCAGTCTGTTATTTGTAAATTTTTGCCAAATACCAAAACCACAAAATGTTTGTCACATTCCTGTGTGTTAAATAAGTCACAAGTCTGTAAGTTAAGCGTCTAACACCACCCGGTTCAGGTTCGTCATACCCAAAACCCCTCGAACAAAACATTGTGTGCTTTCTTTCCAGATAAAGTTTGTGTTCTTGACCTCATTTACTATTCAAACACTCACTGTTTCTAGAACAGTTTTTGTGATACGCTAAACTTTGTGATGTCAGTACAAATGCCCATATTGACAGTGTAGGATCAGTATGTCAAGTGTACAATTGCATCGTTCACATGCTGGTATTATTAAGTAATGTTAAGAACTGTTTATTACGTACCACTTTGTGTAATAAAGCCGCACAGTGATTGGCTCAGGGAGTCACGCCCCCACTCTTGCCACCTGCTTAATTTGGCCAGATAAACTGTATGTGTGTGTCTGCGGTCACCTCGCTCTCAAATGCTTGTCTGAAACATAGAGACAATGACAAACCAAAACACAGTTGGAAAACCATCCTAATTAATTACAATTATTACGATTATTACGATACACTTGCTTGTCATTTCTCACTGCTGATCTTATTTTAACAAACTTCTGGTATTCAGTCGTGGGAAATCTGGCCAAACTTTGTGTTTGTAGATATAGGGTTAACAGGTTTGTTCCAGTCGGCCCTCGTGCCATGCTTGTGTGGTTTGGATGACAACAGTTGAAGATGTGCTATCTCAGATCAGAGACATCCGATAGACCCCAAAGCATCCTGGGAGAAAGAAAAGGTCATGACCCCTCCGTCTGTGGAACGTTGCATTCAAGTTTGGCATGACAGGAAGTGTGTCCCCTTTGCTGTTTAGATGAACCTGCAAGTAAAGTAAACCGTGTCATGAATTACAGCAGCTGTTCTCACACTCTGTGCTCCTTTGAAAGTGTGATCTGCCAACGATCCAAGGAGTCAAGTTAACGGCTAGCAAAGAACATTCTGGGAACGTTCTCACAACATTAAAATCATGTTTGCGATAACGTTAGTAAACCTGTATGGGTTCACTCATAGAGATTTTCAGTCTCATCAGTTTAACAGCATTTGAATACAAGCTGTTCCCACAGAGCTTGTCAACATCAGACCCTGGCATGTTTTTGCGATTGCATGAATTTCTGCCATTAAGTTCCACTCTGGGTCACGTAACATGTCTGTCTGTGTGCGACTGTGCGTGCGTGTGTGTGTGTTTGCTTGTGTGTGTGTGTGTGTGTGAGCTCTCCACACACCGTCACCCTTCATGCATTTCTGTGTAAGTTGCTCAACAGTTGGGAGTGTTTAAGAGAACTGAGTCTGATTCACACAGGCTGTGTACAGTGTGTACAGTAGAGAACAAGGGCTGTTTGTTTGGGAATTACAGTGTGGTTTTCATTCAGGGGTGTTTTGGTTAAGAATACAGACTAGTATATTTTTGCACTCATTTAATAAGTTCTGTTTTTATTATTTTTTTCTTTGAATCAGTGCTCAGCCTGTTTTAAGTCCCCTAAATCATCAGACAGCTGCTGCCCTCCCTGGAAATGTGCTGCTTTGTGTCCTGGAGATTAAGGACACAGTGTTTGTCATGTTTAAACACTCGTATCTAGAGGAAAAGATGCTGCGCCACTTCAGTTACACTGAGCGATTGAACTGTATCGTCCATCGACTGTAGAGTCTTACTGTTAAAGGGGATTTGTGAATAACTCAACGTTAAAAGTTTATAGTGTTATCTTGCAGGACTAAATATTTTGACATTATTCCAGTATTATTTTATTGTTGTACGATTATTTTTGAGAATGTTGGGACGTCAGTGAAGTTCTGAAGTAAGATTCCAAAACACCTTATAAAGATTTAAAATGTTCCGTGGAGATTTTGTTTACTGACCCTCACATCCTTTTACAATCTCATCTGTCTCAACATTTACAGAACCTGCTCTGTTTCCCTCAAGCTTCTCTGTAGTGGAGAAGGTTCTTTAGACTTGAACTTTAGGTTCTTTAGACTATTAAAAGGTGGGTATTTTAAAGAAACTGGTATTTTAAAAATCTTTGACCAAACCGGAACTGTTCTTCTAAGGCACCACTGCAAAATAAACGTATTTTTAAGAGAGTTAACAGTGACCTGTGGCTGCTAAGCTCCAAACACTGACAATACATTTTTATTGTCAGTTGTCAGTTAACTGTTTAATTCTCAGGCATCAGACATCATCTTCTCACAAATGTTTACTTGTGTTTTTCTCTTCCAGACGAACTGCATTTTCAGCCAGCGTTCTGAGTCCTCCACGTTTGTGTGTGTGACCAAGAAAAAGTGAGAGAGACACAGAAACAGCCTCACGTCTGATCATGGTTTTGAAGAAACTCTTGAGTTTTGGGAAGCAGCTGCTGAGGGTGAAGGTGGTGGACTGCAGCTCTGAGGAATCGCGACTCTCTCGATGTCTGAACACGTTTGATCTGGTGGCTCTGGGTGTGGGCAGCACTCTGGGGGCTGGGGTGTACGTCCTCGCTGGAGCTGTGGCCAGAGAAAACGCCGGACCGGCCATCGTGCTGTCGTTCCTGATCGCCGCTCTGGCTTCAGTGCTCGCCGGGCTGTGTTACGCGGAGTTTGGGGCGAGAGTGCCCAAAACCGGCTCAGCGTACCTGTACAGCTACGTGACTGTAGGAGAGTTATGGGCCTTTATAACTGGCTGGAACCTGATTCTTTCATACGTTATAGGTACATTAGCTCTCTAGCGCTTTATAAGTTAATGCTATCTGTCTGTCTGTCTGTGTGTCTCTATTATAATTTTATTATTAAATATTATTAAATATATTTTTTAATAAAACCTTGTTTTGTCAATGTAGTCTCTGACTTTTGGGCGCCTTTGTAAATATTTAGGAACTTATGTGCCAATTTCACAATTTTATGAAGAGGAAACTTGGTCTTTGTCTTTAAACTGAAATAAACATATGGGCACAGAGGAGTTTATGAGCAGTGTACAATCTCAGGTGTTGTGTAAACTCTTATCATGTTATATAATCTTTAAAATTCCCTCAGGTACGTCAAGCGTGGCCCGAGCTTGGAGCGCCACGTTTGATGAACTGATCGGAAAACACATTGAGGGCTTCTGCCGTCAGTACATGAGCATGAACGCTCCAGGTCTGCTGGCTGAGTACCCGGATATGTTTGCTGTCATCATCATCCTCACTCTCACGGGTAAAACATAACTTAAACACTGACTGTACATGACTGTACTTTAACTAACTGCCCACAGTAAGACTGTACTATAATCACACTTTTACATGACAGAATACAGCAACTGGCCAATCAGAATTTAGTATTTCAGGGAACAGTGTAATAGTGTTATGTAAAGGATAAGACATTTAGGGATGGACTGTTGAACTCCGGTCCTGAAGGACGAGTTATGTCCTAAAGAGTTTAGTTCCAACCCGAATCAAACACACACACACATTCACACACTGTTCTGACAACTTTGATTAGCTTGTTTACATGTTTGATTAGTGTTTACACTAAACTCCGGACTGGATTTGAAAAGCCCGGCATGATGTTTAATTTGCATGGCACTTCCTTAATAAAATATAAGACAACTGCATTTCTGAAACAGAGTTTAATGGAATATTGTGTACAAACAAATGATTATAAAATGCATTTATTTATTCTGAAAACTGAAAGGTGTTGACTTCGCTCCATAGTGTTTTGAACTGGGTTTTGTTTGCTGTAGGCCTGCTGGCGTTCGGGGTGAAGGAGTCGGCCATGGTGAATAAAATCTTCACCTGCATCAACGTCCTGGTTCTGCTGTTCATGGTGGTTTCTGGACTGGTCAAAGGAACTCTGAAGAACTGGCATCTAAACCCGGAGGAGATTCTGAACGGAACCGGTTCCACTCTCAAGTCAGTTCTGTTTCTGAACGTCCAGGAATTGTTCTTGGAACAAGTGTTCTTTCCGTTTGTAGATGAAGGGTAATGTGCGGTCCAGACAGAACCTGCAGATGGAATCGGATGTTTATAGAAAGATTTTCATTTTGTTTCATTTATCTCACCCTAACAAATGTTATCATAAGAAAACAATATTATTCTTCTCTAGTTATCTAAATAATGACAAATAATTACAGTTGTGCTGCCCAGCAACAATGTTATTGTACCGTGACCTCTGCGGGCTTCCATACTGTTGTCTTGGTTCCCTAATGTTGCATGAGTTACTTTTTGACGTGAAGCTTTTTGCGTAAATGATGTAAATTACATTGACCGTAATCTTTTCTCTTTAAACTCAGATGTGGTGGTAATAATCTCAGTTATCCTCTTTGCGTAGTTCCACTGGGCTCTCGCCGTCAGAAGAGGTTCTTGGTGAGGGGGGATTTATGCCTTTTGGCTTCACTGGCGTGTTGTCAGGGGCGGCTACCTGCTTTTACGCCTTTGTAGGGTTCGACTGCATCGCCACCACAGGTAACTACCTTTAGCTCACTTCCTGTCTCGTAATACTGTATCTGTTGAATAGATAATAAATGAATAAAACAATAAATGTTTATCTGTGTGACAGGTGAAGAGGTGAAGAACCCTCAACGGGCAATTCCTATCGGCATCGTCTCCTCTCTTCTCATCTGCTTTGTGGCGTATTTTGGCGTGTCCGCCGCTCTCACTATGATGATGCCGTACTACATGCTGGATAAGAACAGCCCTCTGCCCTCGGCCTTTAAGTAYGTGGGCTGGGAAGGRGCCACTTATGCTGTGGCRGTCGGCTCTCTCTGCGCCCTTTCCACCAGGTCAGCTGCAATCCCATGAGTCTTTGTGGTAACCTGTTTTAAAACGCACTAGGTCCAGTCCTGTCCACTCCTGGACCTCACCTGAAACATTACTGCTGTACTTTGAAATGACAGAGAAACCGTTTTTGGAGCTCAGTCATTTTGATAGCAGAGTCTTCAGAAATTGGACTTTCTTTTAATTTTGCTGAATGAACTTGAACAACCTTGGGTGGGGGTCGACAGGATGGAGTCTGGGACTGGACACAGTGCTTGTAGGGGATTGTGTGATGTGTGTGTGTATATTTATCTGTTCATATGAGCCCCGTGCTTAAAAATATGACAGGAAATTTGGTTTGCTGAGTTATAAATCTGGTTTCTCAGTTATGTAACTCACAGTTAAAGCCATGAGTGGAATTACGGCCCCGTGGCACATATTTTTGAGCAAAAGTCATTAAGCAGAAATGATTATTTATGAATTTACATTCATTTTTATCATATATTAAAATCTGTTTAATGGGAAGTTTTTTGTGAATTGTGTGAACTGCATTTGAATACTCTTAATAATTGCAAAATAACCAAGAGAAAGTGTCTTCTGCATGATTTATGAAGTCTTAAATCTTTTCTGCACAGATGAAGTAGATTTATTGCCAGCTTTGTTTATTCTGGAGTATTTAAAGGTGAAATGTGTCTTTTTTTATATATTTAAATATTTCTTCCGATCATACGCAGAAACACCCATAAGTAGATATTTTACTTAGTTTTACTTTAGTTTACTTGCTGCTAAATGCCTCAAACAAACCTTTGAATGTCTCTGTGTAAAACGCAGTAAAGCGGTCGACTCCGAGACGCAGTTATGATAGTTATTTGTTTCCGCCAATGCTACAAAAATGACACCCCTCACCTTTAAAATCAGCTGTGTGGAATCTGTCCGATTCTGAATCTTTCACAGTTCTTCTGCTGTTATAAATCAGTGCACATCTCTGCCAATCTCTGTTTCCTGGGTGGACTGATCTAACTTCTGATTAATAAAGCTGAGCGTTTGTGGCCTCTGTCTGCGCGTCTGTAACCGCACAAGCTGTCCGGTCACAACAGCCACTACAAAGCTAATTCGACATAAGTCTGAGAACAGCTTTTTTAAAAACCCGTAAGATGTTTTTTGACCGAACAGCTCTGTATCAGAATGTTATTAATGCTGTTATTATTACACCATTGCAGCGTGTGATGCATGTCTCTTTTTATTGCACGGCATGCTTTGTTTTCCCTCAACTTTCACGCAGCTTGCTCGGCGCCATGTTTCCCATGCCTCGTGTCCTCTGGGCGATGGCCGCCGACGGTCTGCTCTTCAAATACATGGCTGGAATTAGCGAGAGAACCAAAACGCCCCAACTCGCCACCATAACATCAGGTTTTATCGCAGGTGAGAACTAACATTAACATGACTAACATGCGTGTACGACCCCGGAGCATGCAGTAGACGTGCACGGAAAACAGCGTTTGCCCCAAACAGAACTGAACTTCCCTCTGCAGGGATTTGTTTATCCTTTGTAATTAAACAGGATTCACCCTCTTTCTGCCGTTGATGGTCTCCGGCAACTTTCCAGCTGGCTTATGTGTTTATTTCTGTTTTCTGATTTTTCCTCGTTGCATTGCGCAACCATCATCACATGATTAGTCTTTTGGGGTCCATGTTTCCCCTCCCACGTATAATTTTTGCCATGGCCCGGGACGGTCTGCTCTTCTCGTTTCTGGCACGGGTGAGCGAGAGGAAGACACCCATCGTGTCCACCGTAGCTGCTGGGGTCATGTCGGGTAAGAGCTGAAGGCGAAGGAAACATTTCCTGAATGTTGTGGGAATGTTGGGTTTGGCTTCAGTGGGTTTTCTTATTGCCCTTAAAAATATCAGCCTGTACAGTGTATATAGAGGGGAGGCGGGAACTGGTTTATAAGTCATGTGTAACTGGAATGAGTAAAGTTTGTGTATTTTGCTTTTCATGAAGACTCAAACTTAATATTTGCGTCCATGACATCAGTGATATTGTTCTAAAGACTGTATTTACATTGTATGCAGTTTACGAATGTATTTGGGGAAGTTGATGTACAGTTGATGTTAATATTTTTGACACTTTTGAAGAACAGCATACAAAAATAATGTAGGAAACACTTCAAAACAAACAGTGTTTGGTTTAGTGAGAGGTTAACCTTTTATTAAATGCTGTTTGCCCACCAAAGGAAGCCCTACTCCTAATAATATATAACTAAATATTATTTTATTATAATGCTAATTATTATACTACTGTCAATAATTACTATAATGAGCCTACTGTAAAAATACAAAACATTTTATTTACCGTAATGTTTTCAGTTTTTTAGACCTTTACCAAATATATCTGAAATAAATGATTTGTGCATGTATTTTTATTATAATATAGAACTTAAGAATGATTTTTAAAGAGGAACACAAACAGATATCGTGGAAGGGCACTTATGCACTTGATGTATTTTCCTTCTCTACAAATAGTCATGTAAATCAGTGACAGTACATTAAATATGGTTATTTGAGACATGTTGGCCTAAGTATTTCAACGCTGAAAGATTTATATTTCGTACACAAAACACAAAGTTAGGAATCCCAGTTAAAAACTCTGTGTAATTGTCAGAGTGGCTGTCAGACATAAAATGGTCCAGTATGAAACATTCTCTCCTCAGAATAAATACCGTCTGTTCTGATCTCACACAGCTGTCATGGCTTTCCTCTTTGACCTGAAGGATCTGGTTGATCTGATGTCCATTGGGACACTTCTGGCGTACACGCTGGTTGCTGCTTGTGTTCTGGTACTCAGGTCTGCAGACGTTCATGGTGAAAACTGATGCATGTAAAATGTTTAGCATTACTGCCATTCTGAATCTTTTCCTGGAATATAATTTTGCTTCACAGGTATCAGCCTGAGCATTTAAGACAGTCGTATTATTTAGCCAGTACACAAGAGGAGATGGAGATGAGCGAGTCTATACACACATCTAGCTTGGGGATTCTGCCCGGCATAGAGGATCGGTTCAGCTTTAGAACTTTGCTGTTCCCCGACATCACAGAACCCTCCAACCTGTCCGGCATCATCGTGAAAGTGTGTGCCAGTCTGCTCGGTACGTTCAATTATGTTCAATGTTCAATATACTCCAATTCAGAATCTGTATTCAGTTCTGATTTTATACACACAATGCATAGGTCACTGATGTCCATTTGTGTTTTTTAATCACCCTTAAGTAAATTTCTCTTTCTGTCATTCTTATTTAAATTCCATTTCAATTCAATTCAAATTTCAGTTCTGGTAGTGAGGCAGTTTGATGTTAGTTTAGATGTTGTGGATGGTTTTTCCAGGTCTGCTGATTCTTACCTTCAGTCTGTTGGCTGTTCTGGGGGGAACATCAGTGTGGAATATTGTGACTCTTGGTGTTCTGTTCGGTCTGTGTCTTGTTCTCACCTCTATCATGTGGAGACAACCAGAGAGTAAAACCATACTCTCTTTTAAGGTTAGACCCTGAGGAACAGAGCACCAGTATATAATTACGCCCATTAAGTCAGATTTTTCCAAAGGCAGATTCACTATTTATAGTTTGTTTTATGTAAACACACAGGGCTTAGGCTTACATTGGATATTAATGATTAAATGCACAAAACCAAACAATTGCTCCGTTCCAAAACCTAATAAGCCCACCTACCTGTACGTCAAGTGTCTTAATGGTTTATTTGGACTTCTTCCACTAGGTTCCTTTACTTCCGTTCATCCCTGTGGTTAGCATGTTTGTGAACGTGTATCTGATGATGCAGCTGGACAGAGGGACCTGGATACGATTCGCTGTCTGGATGGCTATAGGTATGTGCTCACAAAACACTCTCAAAACTAAACCTGATCAACTACAACTTAAAAACTGACCTAATTTACTGTACCTGCAAACACAAGTTGTGCTACTTGTGAGAATCAATTATAGTCGTTTAGTCATTTGACAGTTATGAATGAACTCCAGAGAGAACTTTTCAAGGCACGTACACGTCAGTAATTTGTTGCGTTGTGCGTCTGTTGTCTTCAGGACTCATAATCTACTTTGGCTATGGAATCTGGCACAGTACAGAAGCTACACTGGCTCATTCCAGTACAGACGAAGAGCTTCATGTGTTCAAAGCAGCCTGCAGTCTGACCAGAGACTCTGTGACTCCAGAGAAAGAAGCTTTTCTCTGTAACGGACACGAATCCAGAGCTGATGAGGACGGAGATCCCTGAGAGTGTGGAACAGTGTTACTTACTCACTAGAACTTCACATGAAAGCACAAAGAGGTTCTGAGGAGAACAGACTGTTGTCATCTAATGTCATGGAGCTCTGTGGGTGATGGAGTCTGAGGGGCTCTGTTAGGGGGTCCTACATAATCAAAAACAGTTTTAGTATTTTTCACTCAAGAGTTTTGTTCCCTACGTCACATATCTTGAAGAAACCAAATGCAGCACACAACTTTATATTGAGTAAATGAGTTTACACTGATAGCTACTTTTTCTTGTCTACGTGAACTTGTGCCTAATGTTTTAATGTTGCAACTGAAAAAAATCAGAAGTCACTCGAGTAAATGTTGGGTGTGGACAGGAATGAAGGAGGAAAGGAGAAGAAAAATTAGTTTTCAAAACAGGTTTGGCTTGTCTGTTTTTACCCCCTCTTAGACCCCTTTACATTGGGAAACTTTCTCCTACTGGTTTCAACTGCCCTAATCCAGAATCAGGAGGTTTTACCGGTTTATCCAGACTGGAGCTTCGGGTGTTCGGTCCACCTGGTGGTGTGGTGGAGAATTCGCAGGTGTAAATGTGTATTTCACAGTACTGGTGCTGTGCTCGCACATGGAGTTTGACTCTTCTGTTGCCTTTAAATGTCCCAAAGGCAGTTTAGATGATTAAAAGCTAATGCGGGGAAACTTCTTGATAATATTGTGTTTGCACATATATCATATATTTAAAACTACATGTAGTTTTTATCTGCCTAAATAGTTAAGAAATGTAAAATTATATGATAGAGAGTTTGTAGGGAAGGGTTACACAAGTAATAGCAGATGAAGATCTTTTGTAGGCTAATCGTTTAAACAGCGCTACATTGGTGCTACAGCTAAGAACCCATACAGATACACAACTGTATTTTATTATTAAACAAGGATATTTGCTTTGCTTTACATTAGGACTTTTGTAAAAACAAAAATACTTTTGACAAGTATAATCTTGATTAGTGACCGCGATGTATAGCTTTTTCGCTTTTCCTGTAGTCCAATCAGTTCGCTCAGGAGAGTGATTGACATCTGTGCTAACCAATCAGGTATAGCGTTGGTCTCGGCGCTGCTGTTTGCAATTACTACAGAAACACGCCATCAACCAATCACAGCTCAGGATACGTTTCCATTACGTTACAATTAAGGAATTTCGTCAAGTAATCTTACTGATATTAAACATAGTTATGCTTAATTTTATATTTTACTACACAAAAATATGATGACAGGACATGACGCTTCATCTTTATTTGTTTATATTTCTCGCGGTAAGCGATTTGATACTGTGATCATGTATTTACACATGCCTCCTTCATTGAAATTAAAATGTTAAAATGTTTTCTGCTTTTATGTCATATAACGTTACTGAATGTGTGACACAAGATGTGCAAATTAACATTAAAAGTGAAAACTAAATGACGTTTAGACTTAAGACTAGCCGCGAACGTGTTGTGTTGCTTCCCTCAGTCTGCGTCGTTTTCTGCGCTTGTTTTTGGACCATTTCAGATGTGGTTTTAAACATTTCCTCTCTGGACTGGTTTAACTTGTATGTCTTTACTGTAAAATACTATTCTATAATACTATATAAGTGTTGCTGTAAATAAAAAATGCATTTTGGAATTTGTACTGTTTTATATTTAACATGTAACACTGATTATAATTAATTTAATGTATTAACCCTTTTATCTTAAAGCGTAGTTGATATTTAGCTACTTAATAGTTTGCTTCAAATATTATGCTCATCGGATTTGATATGATCACTATTGTTGGTTTATATGGCAGTAACTGGTTGGTGACGGATATTACACAACTGTGTTCTAGTGGCAGTTCGTATCAGTGGCCGGCAGGGGGCAGAAGTGTTTACAGGTTGAAGGTGAGAGTACCACACAGCAGCATCCGGGATGAGAGAGAGGGGCAGAAGAGAGATGCTGCGTTCAAAACAACGCGCAGCAGCGGCGGGCGGACAGTCAGGCGGTCGGCAGCGGGTGAGAGAGGGCTGAGCAAGGGCAGAGCATCTGTGCTTCTGTAAGGTGAGTGTTTATAACCAGAATTAGTCATAAGCGTTCATTTATAAGAATTTTGAATTGTAGTATGAATAGCTTTTGGGAATTGTCAGGAGGCGTGTTCATGCTTTGTTGATTTAATGTGATGAATGTGTTTGTATATTCAGTAATCTTTCGTTTTTCAAGGTCATTAACGTGATAAATGTAGCCTAAAAAATTACATTGATGATTTTTGAGGATTATTCTGTTTTTAAATTCTATTTTATTTGTACCTTTTTAACTTTTTAAGATGAACTAATTTGCATACATAAACCATTTTTCAGCACTGTGCCACTAGTTTTGTGTTGTTTGGTTCTTTTAAATAACATTCTGTAGGTATAAATGTGATTTAGATTATTATTATTTCTTTGTTGGAATTTTCCTCTGCGTTTATTCTGCGCATCGTCCCAGCTCGCTGCTTTTTGTTCTCTTGGGTATTTGAACGTGACAGTACGACGTTTCTGGGTAATTAAACAATATCTGATAGATAGATAGATAGATACGTAGATAGATAGAAAGATAAAAAGATTAGAAATTAGAAACACTGTAGACAATAAAGTTTTACTCTAAACCTATAACACACACACACACACACACTCTCTCTCTTTTATCCAAAGAGACCTGCATTCAAGATATGCATTTTATCAGCTCATGCATTCCCTGGGAATCGAACCCATGATCTTCGTGTTGCTAGCGTCATGCTCCACTGTTTGAGCTACAGGAATGCAGATCACCAGTAATGCTGTTGTCTCTCATGGGGGCTACTGACTGACAGAAAGTGTTGAGCTGGTTCAGGAGAGTTGAGGTGTTTAAAGCCACCCAGGGGTATGTGTTTAGGAGATGCTAATTGCCAATAAGGTTTAGAAAGGCTTTGCACATGATCAGTGTTTGTGATCTAGTTGTGAATCAATAGGATTTACACTCTCATGGAGGAGGACTCGTGTCTACTGCTGAGAACCTAAGCTGTGTGTTTTAAGAGGCGATTACTTATCAGTGATTATTGATCATTTAGTTTTAAAGCCTGACCTGACCTACATCAGTCTAACACTAAACTGGTTTCTAAGCTTGACCTATTTGTGACCTCTGGAACGCAGCTTTCTGTCGTCAACACCAACCCAGGTATCAATCTTTGGTTGTAAAACTGTTTTCCTAACGTTTCTGTTAAGTAACAAAAATGTTAATGTTTTGATGTTTCTAGGAAACGCTCAGTATTCTAGACATTCTGTTAACATTATTCAAACCTTTTTTGTAACGTTTTTAAAATGTTCCACTACTTAAAAATAATGTTTTTGATATATGTGATATATAACGCTAAAAAACGAAATCCAGTCCAGCACAAAAACGCTTTAGTTTGTCCCCAGAACAAGGATCACGAAGCTAGGCTAATTCGTTCGTATGAGAACATCCCATTTTCACGCTTTACCTGTTTTGAATCCTTCCTTTTGTAAATTCCCATTTCTTTTCCATCTTCCAGTGGCAGCTCTCTTCCCTGTTTTCCTCTTGAAACATCCGTGTGGTCTCTGATCTTTCAACTGGATCAATCTTCATCCCCTGCCTCCATTTGTGCTCCTTCCCTGCTTTTAATTTATTTAGCGCCGCCTGCTGCGGCTGCAGTTCACCTCTGTCACGCAACGCTAGTCTGGCTGTATTGTGTGATTTCTGTCATTTTCCTGTACTGCTCTTGAGTGTGTGAATTGATACACGTCCCCCAGACTGAGAGGAAGTACAGTATCATCCGTTGGCACTTTGTGTGTGTGTGTGTGTGTGTGTGATTTCTCTGTCGTTCTGGTTCTGTGATTCACACTAGTTAATAAGGTCAAGATAACAGATTCATTAGTTAATACGTTTTATATGCTAACACAAGTGGGTCGTCTCATAAAGCAGTTAACTAACACTGTGTAACATTAAACATTATCTCTGGAGCATTTCTGGTTTTAGTTAATGTAGATTGTATGAATGTTTTTGTAACGGAACTCTGTGTGGTTAGTAACGAGAGACAGTTCAACTCCCATTGTGTGTTTGCTGCATTATCACTTTCAGCACCGCTTGACATTTTTAACACTCTGAATTTGTGCTAATGTGTTTGTGATGAGTGTTATGCCTGTGTGTGTGTGTGTGTGTGTTTACACAGGTGCTTTGTGTATAATCTGTAAGTCAAGAGTGTTTTGCTTGTGTGAGCCTTTTCATACAGTTGAATGAATGTACTGTTGTGGTCTAGGCAGAGTTAGGCTGTCATTTCTCACTGCGGTTATTAACTGTTGTCTCGTATAGAGAAATGAGACTAACTCATGAAGTGTGGACAGAAAGCTTCCGGTATTTTCTCAAGAGCGCTTCAGTAATGGGAAGCCTCAGCTCGGCTGTCCTCTGTCCTTCAAACTAACCCTGATGGTTCAGTTGAATGTTGTGACTGTACAGTCTTAAAATCAGAGATCTTATATCACAAACTGCTGCCCAAGGCAGAATCCTCAGCGTTCTCAGTGTGGAGAACAAAGCTGGTGCTGTAAAATCTGTTCTTTATATAAAACAGCAGGTCAATTCAGGGTTACAGTGTGATTTTTACCTCTCTGAGGAGCAAGTTACCCCTGGTTCACCTCACACAGGAATCACCCTCACGCGCTCCAAAGCCCTGAAGTGTTTTGAAGCATCTCTCTCTTCCTCCAGTCTCTCTCTCTCACACAATCACACCATCACTGAATCTCTTAAAGGCACAGCACATCAACAAGATGTTAATTCTGTCAGAAAAATAATTCATTCATTAATGGTTAATTCTGTCATCATTTACTCTCCTGAACTCTCCTAAAACCCTCCTAAATGTTTAGAGAGAGAGAGAGAGAAAGACAGAGAGACAAGTATTAGTCACTCACTCACTCACTCACTCACTCACTCACACACTCACACACACACACACACACACACACACTCATGTTCTCCCTCTTTCTGGATCTTTCTCACTGTCTCTTTCTCTCTCTCTCTTATTCATTAACAGATTCTTATCTTCTTAAGTCCTCTGTCTTGTCATTTTTTATTCCTCGTTCCTTCGTGTTTTCATAGGTTCCTCATTTCCTTCTCGTTAATTACAGTCTCTCAGTCTTTGTGTCTGGATGAGAGCAGCACCTCTCCATCTAATTAATCAAGTCACTGCGGTTACGACCCATCGTCTCGGTCCAGACAGTCTCTGAGGTCAGAGCTGAGAGAGGTGTAATGAAGAACTCAGTGACACGGTTACTGCATTAGCCTGAGAGCTCTGTCTCCTGCATGCTGCTGATAATACAAGGGAACGCGTATGGGCACAGAACACATGATTTTGAGGCTGTAGGATGCTGTAGAGTGATGATTTATGGGACAATTTGATTGGCTGACAGCTTGATGATAGTGACAGTGATGGTGAGGTTATAGTACAAACGCAGAGGTCAGACATCATTAGAGGTGAAGTTATCCGGTCAAAGGAGTCGTTTGTATCTTTTTTTGTGTGACTTTTATGCAGGTTTAGAGAACTGTGTGTGTGTGTGTGAGAGAGAGAGAAAGAAAGAGAGAGAGAGAGAGGTGTGGTTTCACTGCAGTATGCTGTCACTCCTCCACGCTGCTTTGCCCATATCGTTGTGTGTGTACTTGTCTTAACCCTGTCTTTCTGTTTACATCACTAATGCATGATGGGGAAAAAAGAGTCATGGAAACACAGAATTAAGCTTCTTTGCACCATTTAAGAGAAACAGTCACCAAATACAGAACCGGAGGATGAGATCCGATCTTTTGAGAAGAAAAAGGAGTGTGTTTATTCTTAAGTGTTACATTTGTCCAGAAATGCTGAATTTCGTGGCTAAAAGTACATAGAGCTGGAACGACAGACAGCAGCCTAATCACAATGGAGGAATCTCAATAAATCTGTTCAGTTATTGTCTCAGATCTGCTGACCCCCCCCTTCTCCTCAGTGACTCTTCAGACGCTCCACAGAATATTTTAACCCTTTCAGGAGATCTCCTCTGCATTCCACCTGTACTGAGGGGGGTAGAACTGTCCTCCGTCTCCCTGGACTGAGTCACAGATCTTTGTTTGGTGAATTCTGCTTCAAATAGTCTTGAAAGGAGATGAAAAGTAGATGCTTTAAATGAATATACAGGATTGAGTAATGTGCCGTATTCAGTGTTCCAGCTGTCACCAATAACTCTGTGATGAATTAAATACTGAAGCTACACTCACATCCTTTAAAAATCTGTGTGCATATGAAGAAATAAATCAAGATATATTGATGCTGAAAGCAGATGATGATGTTGTGTTAGTTAAACTAAACTGACTGTTAACCTATGCTACCTTATTGCTACGTTATCAGTTATTCCAAAAATATTGATATATGATTTTTTCAGTTTGTTGATGATTAAAGGATACGTCGAAAAAACATTTTTTTTAAATGTTAAAAATACCAAGTCTATTTTAACCCAACTCCGGTTTAGTAACGAACGTAACATTTGAATTTAGATGCTTATTTATCCTCCAGCATGTTTGTCTGTAACAGAAAACATGTTTCTTTGTGTAGATGGTGTGTGATGGCGTGCTGCAATGCTGTATGTAATCAGGGGTGATGTGTGTGTGTGTGTGTGTGTGTGTACAGATTTTTCATAGGCAGAGTCTTAACAAAGAGCTGCCCTCACTTGCCCCGTGAGTAAGGGAGTCTCGCTGCAGCCGGGGTCGTAAAATGCGTCTGTTTTCCTGGAGGAATCAGTCGAGGTGTTGGCGGAGAATGAGGGGAAGCGAGAAGAAGAGGGGTGATGGGGGAAGGGTTCGAATCTCTCTTTGTTACATTTCTGATGAAAACCGTGTTGTGTGCAGGAAGCCCCTGTCCTGTATGGACACTGCAGGAGTATTTAGTGCTGTTAAGAGGAGAGGAGAAAAGTGTGTTTTAAACACCATGAGGAAACGGTTTGTTTTCAGTGCATTAAAATCGTCTCTGGTCTCAGACACGCGTTTCTACACAAGCATCACTTTGACATCCATGTGATAAAGCTTAGCAAACAATCACCAAATGTGATTTTACTCTATAAATCTGGCTTGAATATTAAACGCTCATGCTATGATGTTTATTATTTATCTGTTTCATTGAGTTTAACACAATGAGGAATGTGTGAAAAGTTTCTTGTGAAATTTTCACACTACAGCAGGTGAAGCTGAGAATTGTCTGCATATACAGTATGGTGTGTGTGTGTGTGTGTGTGTGAGGGGAATGTGTGATGTCTGTGTGTGTGTGAGTGAGGGGAATGTGTGATGTCTGTGTGTGTGTGTGTGTGTCAGCTCTCGTCTCACGATCATCGATGAATGCAGAGCTCTTATTGCTAGTGCTAGTTTGTGTGTGTGTGTTTCTGTGTATGAGGGGTGAGAGAGAGAGAGAGGTGTTGTCTGTCTCGATGTAAGTGTCATTTTCTCACTGTGAGGTGTGAAGGGGCAGTTATTGTGAGGCTGAGGGGTCAGTGTTTTTATTTCGAGCTAGAGAAACACGTGTGTGTGTGCGCACATGCTTCTGTCAACGCATATACACGTCTGTCACACCATGAGTGTGTGTGTGTGTGTGTGTGTGTGGACCAGCCGCAAAGCAATTAACCACAGAGCGCTGACATGTCTGTGATGTGTGAAAGATGTTTAGCTATGTATGTGTGTGTGTGTGTGTGTTACAGTGTGTGTCTGTTATCAAGCCTGCAGGCGTTCTGCTGGTAATTGCCTCAGTGTAGAAACATACACACGCAAAATACTGGTTGACTTTTGAGGTATTTGCATGCTGTAATATAGGGTGCTATTGCTGTCAGTATTTATACGATGATTAAAAGTGACCTACAGCAGGATGTTTTTGGAGAGTAACAGCTTGAACTTTGACCTGTGGATTACACAGTTTTTATGCAGGGTCTTTATCACATGTGCAGCACGGAGGAAAATGAGGCAGGTTTCAGACATATAGAATGTTTTCATCATGTGATCTTTATGTGGGTTCAGTCTGTTGTGTTCTGTAATATTTATGTGTGTCTGTGATCTCTTACTGTCTTAAAGGGATAGTACACCCAAAAATGTCATTTTTGTCAAATATTATACGGTTTTAACATGCATTTTTTGCATCGGCATGAAAATAAAAATAATGCATTTTAATCATTTAAACGGCATCTATAATCCATCGTTAGTTATTTTTCACAGTTGCTTTTCAAATCTGTTTGAAGAATGTATCTGCTCATTCTGCTGTATACGGGCTGAGTCATGTGGAAATCAGCTCTTTATAGATTTGCATTTGAGGTATATAATGCACGAGAGGCAAAAGTTTAAAGTGTCAGACAGTGATTCTATATACCCTTAATAATTCTGATGGACAGGTGTATACGAAAATCTCGTTCCTGTTACCTTGCGCAGAACGTCGCTGTCAAAACGCGTGTCATTAGGACTTTACCTGTGTCAAACAGCCTATCAGCATTCAGCTTTGCCTCTGCAGTGACAAAGGTGGGATTCAAGCAGACGTGTGTTGATTCAGACACAGTGTACAGAGTTGTGTAACACTTCTGAATATCTCCTCATTATTCTCGGCTTTCTCAGCCCGTGAATCTGTTTATCCGGCTGAAATCTCATTTCAGACTCGGGGAGTAATAACTCTGTCTGTTTTCCTGACCTGCTGATGAATGGATGGCAGATTACGCATCTGACAAATGGATTTACATGTGACATAATTAGGATGGATTTGGAGATGGCGCGCAGCTCGCAGCGGGAGGGATTCATTTAGAAGCCGGAGAGGGAAATCTTGTTAGACACCAGCAGGCATGTTTTGTTTTTTTCCCGCCACTGCAATATGACTGTTTCTCCGAGCTGAGCAGCACACGAGGTTCACGAGGAGCGTGGGGTGTGTTATGATTCTCTGTTTTGCGGGGGTATTTGAGAGATTTGAGGGGGTAACAAACGTGAATTAGATGACTGTGTGCCGGAGGGATTTTCCCACACGCGTATTTTATTTCTACCCTGTGGGCAGAGACGATCCTAGAGACAGGAACGTTTTGGAAAGGAGTGGAATTGGATGCAAGCTGGATTTGAACCAGAATTTCCCACCAAAGCACCACAGTGCAATGTGCGTGTGCTAATCAGTAGGCCCCAGCTTGGAAACTCCTATCCGTTTTTTACAAATTACAATCATCACATTTATTTCAAAGACAAACGGATGTTTTTATATTATTTGCAAGTGAAAGCCCAGCAATTAAGCCATAAATGGTGATACGTTTTATATCGAGAAAAACAATAGTTCATATTTCACTCACCCTCAGTTTGTTTGATACCTTTTGTTTATTTTTATAACTGTTTTATAACTGTTATAACTGTTGTTTATTTTTTGCAAACATATGTTATTGTAAATTCTTTAAAAGTGCTTTATTTGTGCTCTACAGAAAAAATGACATACAAACAAAGATAAGTTCGAGTTTGAAACGGAGAAAACAATGACAAAATGTTCATTTCTGGGTGATCTATCCCTTTCAAGATTCTGTAATTAATTTAAATAAAAAAAAGTATAATAGCAATAGCTCATAAGATCCCTGATTTGTTACAAATGAACTCATTGAACATTGTAAACTTGAATACTGTCCTTCAGAGCTAATTCAGATGTTAGCATCAATTCTGTCTTTATGAAGCACCTTATTCTCATTTCCATGTTTTAACACGCTCATCAGTTCTCCCTGGAGAACCAGGCAGATTCTATTGGTTCCAAAACGTGGCCTGTAGCTTTTCTTCTCAGATCAATGAGTGCATTTAGCCCTGTTCTCCTAATTCTCTGTGTCTCTGACCTCTTTCTGCATCTCCAAACCGCTAGATGGTTATTAGCTGGTCCATGCTGGTGACTGTGTTCCAAAAAACAGCTTGACTACCTAGTGGCTAAGCTAAACAACAGCTTGTCATAGCTTGGTGTAGCTGATGACCGGCTTGGACCATCTAGAAACCAGGTTCTGAAAGTAGGGCTATCTTCCAGGAATGGTAATGTAGGTCAGATAGTGGGATTTTCAGTTTTTGGGTCACACTGAAAAGATTAATTAAATCAGAAGACAGTAAGTATTGTTGAGTCAGACACAGGAGGCTGTAATAGTGTTTTAAAGCAGAGATTACTGTGCTGCCCAAAGCTCCTGTCCAACTCACAGGGAACGTTCTCAGAACGTTCAACAGAAAGGAACTGTTGCATCAGTAATTTCATATAATAAGTACCTGTGATTGTGTTGCCTGCAAAAAAAACAAATGTTTACTAATGTGATTGTTGTGTGTGGGGCTGATGAGTTGTTTTTTTCAGGTTCTGTGTGTGTGTCTTTAGTAGATGTAATTTGGAGAGCATGGCATTGTGGGTAAGCACAGCAGGGCTTGACTCTGTAGGTCACTATTTGGAACTGATCTGTTATTGTTGGCCCAGCAGCTCTCTCTATCCAAGCGAGAATAAGCCTCCCTCATCCCACATGCTGGTTCTTGTAGACAAACTGTTTTTTTGGGGCAGAGTAATTTGGCTGGAGAACATTAAGACATGTCATTTTTTCCTCTCTTGCCTCTAATTCAATCTCTCGCCCCAAACTCTGCTTGTTCTCTTTGTCTGGGGGCTTGTGTGATAAACAGACCTGACTCACTCACTGCTAAGTGGCTTTCTCATTTTTTTATCATTAATCCTCTTTGATGGTCTCTCTCCTTGCTTCACCCCAAAACGTTTTTAAGCAGTAACGATCTGTCTCGCACATCAAATTAGAATTTAGAATTCTATTGTAATTTTTCAATTATATTTCTAGGTAAATTCTAATAAAGTATTTATTGATCATCCCGAAAAGAATAACAAAAAGTTTATGCAAGGAGAAATGTTTGCTCAGTGCTGCTGTTTATGAGTTGTAGGTAAGTTGTCAGCGTCTTCAGCCGTGCGTCATCACATTTGGCTGCGACAGCCTGATCGCTGCGTCTGTCTCCTCAGTTCTACACACTTCATCTCTGTCTCTCTGGTCTGCTGCGCTGCTTTATTCCGTCGTTTGCTCTGGAGGCAGTCATTTATCAAATGCTAAACACAGATAAATGCCTGGTGACTGAGTTTTATTCAACAATCCATCTGGTTCTGGGTGACAGTTTGGTCAGATAAGCTAGCACCTTATGCTTCTGCCTGTTAGGGGCAATAGAATATGAAATTAAATAGATAATATAGGCTTTAAATATGGTCAAGATCAGCGTTACACAAGAATCTTATCAATTCCAGAACATCTTTGCTCAGTGGCACTAATGGCCATTCAAACATGTAACCTCAGATTTGGCAGTTCTGAATTTGTATTTTGCTTATTTTCTGCAAATTATGCAATTTATGTTTGTAAGTTCTCAGTTTATTAACCAATTGTTTTAAAGTGTTTTAGACATCATGAAGAGTAGAACGAGTTCAGAAAATGTAAAGTTATTTATTAACGGGATGTCTGTGCTGTATCTCTCTCTGATGGAGTTCCCATCAGTGGTGAATGCATTTGAGTCACATGCTGTAAGCTATTTTCACAAGACTTCCTAAAATGTGTGTGTGTGTGTGCAGAGCTGCCCAAACTGCTGTTAATTACCTCCTTCATTCCAGGTACTGTATGCAGGGAGCAGACAAATGTTCTGTGATTGGTCAGAATTCAGCATTTCAACACAGTGGAGCTACAGCAAATGTCACCTTTAGGTTTATTTATACAGCAGGTTCAGTCTGTTCAGCCTGTCCTCACCATCTGTAAACTGCCTACAGAAAGAAAATGAGAAGTGAACAGGGTGCTAATGCGTGGGGCAGATCTTTAAGACCTCAGCCCATCACTCCGCCTTACCTTTACGCACACACACACACACACACACACAGTGAAGAAGGAGTTCTCCAGCATGGAGAGTCTGTGAGGCGAGGTTGTCATGGCAACGGGACTAGACCTGTAGTTTCCCAAGAATGATTTTCATAATGACCGAGCCGCCAGGAAATCTCATTGTCTGCTATTCTCCCCGACATCCTCAATGTACCAAAAAAAAATCAGATCTAAGAACCAGAATACCGCGCAGAAATTACTGCAGTTATTGTTACCACGGTTACCACCATAAGAAATGAATATGGAAGGTCACACAGTGTAAGATGTCTTAAGTTGTGTATTGTCTTACGTGGTGGATTTTACCAGGTTTTTACAGTTTTACAGGTTTTTACATGGTTACCATGGTTACTTTATTGTAAGCCGTTGTACTATTGTTTGTTTTGATTTTCGCGGTGTGTATTTTGATGTATTTTTCGGTTCGAAAAATATGCTTGAAGATGGTCTTTCTAGTACATTTCTATCACGTTAGTCTCATATATTTCCAGCACTAAACAAGCATTTCT
>JAZGTJ010003334.1:25692-36055 GCA_036877575.1 Botia almorhae | reverse complement strand
CTGCCGCCTGCCCTGATCATTTGCCTGTTTATGTTCTTGCCTGTTTGCTGCCAGCCCCGACCTCTGGCTGTTTTTTGATTACGTTTTGCCTTGCCCTTGTGTTTGTTATCGCTGTTATTAAAAGTGTTGCAAATGGATCCTAACCTGTCTGACTCTTCGTTACAGAAGACTTCGCCTCAACCGGATCCAGCAGCTTTTGTTCAGATGTCTAGCGATATCTCTATGCAGGCTACGCAACTCGCTCAACACCACCAACAACTCGCTCGATTAACCACGTTATGCTCACTATTAACTGGAAGAGCTTTAGACTGGGCAACCGCAATCTGGGGCAGCGCAGGTTCGCATTTTTCCACTTTCTCCGCTTTTAATGGCAATTTACGAGAGGTTTTTGACCACCCTTCAGGAGGGAGAAGTCCTGCCGATGAACTGCTTTGTATCAGTCAGGGAAATGATACTGCCGTAGAATATGCGTTACGCTTTCGTACATTGGCAGCTCAAACAAATTGGGTGGATGATACATTAAGGCACATTTATCGCAGGGGTCTAAGTCACGAGCTCCAGTCTGAACTCGCATTCAGAGATGAGGGACGAAATTTAAATCAATTCATTGGCTTATCAATTCAACTGGACAATCTCTTACGCTCACGCAGGCCAAAGGCACAAACTCATTACTCACCTGTTCTGTCACAACCCACCGGCGAGCTCATGCAATTGGGTGCTACACACATTTCTTCTGAGGAACGATCACGTCGAATTCAGAACTCTCTATGTTTATACTGCGGACAGGCAGGGCATATCAAGATCAACTGTCCGGTAAAGCCAAGATCAGATCGCCGTCTGGTGAGTTCCTCAATTATTCAGAACTCAATTAATAATAGATTTTTTCTGCCAGTAACCATCCAGTAACCATTCAGTAACCATTCTTTCCGATAAAACTTTTGAAACACAGGCGCTTATTGACTCTGGAGCGGCAGGGAACTTTATCTCTCTCGACTTTGTTAATAATCATCTAATCCCTCTATCTCTCTCCTCATGTTCCTTCTCAGTGGAGGCGCTAGATGGACATCTAATCGGAGGAGATGGGGCTACAAAGGTGACAGAACCTGTGACATTAAGTATTGGAGCTCTGCATCGGGAAATCATTCAGTTTTATGTTATCTCATCTGCCCACCATTCTATTATTTTTGGTTTCCCCTGGTTACAAAAGCATGAACCAACCATTTCTTGGAGCACCTGCGAACTTTTAAAATGGGGCCCTGTGTGCTTTAGGAAATGTTTACAAGAGGTTAACATTATTAAGCATGAGACTTCTGAACACAATTCGCAATCTGACCCAATGATTCCTGAACCCTATAGAGATTTAGGGGAAGTGTTTAGCAAAGGGAGGGCAACAGAATTACCTCCGCATCGCAACATTGATTGCGCGATTGATTTGGTTGCTGGAGCTTCTCCTCCAAAAGGTAGAATTTTCCCTTTATCCCAGCCTGAATCTTTAGCTATGAAACAATACATAGAGGAGGAGCTTAAAAAAGGGTTCATCAGACCCTCAAATTCTCCAGTTTCGGCAGGGTTGTTCTTCGTTAAGAAGAAGGATGGGGTTTTGAGGCCATGTACCGGGGTCTAAACGAGGTGACTATTAAGTTTAAATACCCACTCCCTTTAGTTCCATCTGCTCTAGAACAATTAAGGCAGGCTAAGTACTTCACTAAACTTGATTTAAGAAACGCATATAACTTAATTCGTATACGTGAGGGTGACGAATGGAAGACTGCATTTTCTACCACCTCAGGTTACTACGAGTACTTAGTAATGCCTTTTGGTTTGGCCAATAGCCCTTCAGTATTTCAAGCTTTTATGAATGATATCTTCAGAGATATGCTGGACAGATGGGTAGTGGTCTATATTGATGATATTCTGATCTACTCCCAGACTTTAGATGAGCATATTCATCAGGTTAGAATGGTACTTCAACAGCTTCTTCAGAATAACCTTTTCGTGAAATTAGAAAAATGTGAATTTCACTGCACTAGCACCTCCTTCCTAGGTTACATCATTGGTGAAGGGGGGGGGGGTGGCTATGGATGATCGTAAAGTGAATTCCATTGTAAATTGGCCTCGTCCCAAGACCGTGAAGGAGCTCCAGAGGTTTCTGGGGTTTGCWAATTTTTATAGACGATTTATTAGAGGGTTCAGCACCGTAGCAGCACCATTAACGTCAATGACTAAGCAGGGAAGGGGAAAATTAACCTGGTCCTCACAAGCCGAATTAGCTTTTCAGCATTTAAAGGAACTTTTTACTACGGCACCAATTCTTAAACACCCATTCGTTGTACTAACGGATCACAAGAATCTGGAGTATTTACGTAACGCCAAAAGACTCAATCCTCGTCAGGCTCGTTGGGCCCTTTTCTTCACTCGCTTCCAATTTACTGTAACTTATCGACCAGGTTCTAAGAACGGTAAAGCTGATTCTCTGTCTAGACAGGATGAGATCTCTTACGATCCACACTCTGAAGAGACCATTCTACCTACAAACTTATTAGTAGCACCCGTACGATGGGACATCACCACAGAAATCAATAACTTTAATGCTCAGAATCCACCACCAGAAGGCTGTCCACCTGGGCGGACCTTTGTTCCAGAAACCTTTCGCTCCAGATTACTCTCCTTGATACATTGTCTCCCCAGTTGTGGTCACCCGGGTATTAATGCAACCATTGAACTCCTCAGGAACAGTTACTGGTGGCCAACCCTATCTGCTGATACCGTACAGTTCATCCAACAGTGTGCAACTTGCCAGCGATCTAAGAGTTCTAAGCAGTGCCCTGCAGGACTTTTGCAGCCCTTACCTATCCCTCAACGTCCATGGTCTCACATCGCAATAGATTTCATTACAGACCTGCCTCCATCACAGGGTAAGACAACCATTCTCACCATCATAGACCGTTTTTCAAAATCATGTAGACTAGTATCCCTGCCAAAACTACCCTCATCTCTAGAAACTGCTAAGATTCTGTGTTTTTCGATTTTTTTGGACTACCTGAGGACATTGTTTCAGACCGAGGACCTCAGTTCACTTCCAGAGTTTGGTCAGCCTTCTTCAAATCACTTGGAGTGAATATAAGCCTCTCCTCAGGCTACCATCCACAATCTAATGGACAAACGGAACGATTGAACCAGGAGATCACTAGGTTTTTGAGAACTTACTGTCAGAACCAACAAGAGGACTGGAGTAGATACCTGTTTTGGCCCGAATACGCACAAAACTCTCTTGTCAAACCTGCTACTGGCGTTACGCCCTTCAAGTGTGTTTTCAAATCATTAGACAAATTACACCCGTTTCTTTTAGACTTAGATTACCTTCTAATTATCGTATCTCTCCAACTTTCCATATGTCACTACTCAAACCTGCTGTCTAAGCGTCTAAAATTTACACAACACGTAAAGATTGATCTATAATAAGTGCATGTGAATACCTTTTTCATGTTGGCCCCTAGTTTTGGATATGGAGGCTTGTTGACTTTGTTATTCCAGTCGACAGGAACCTTGATCTTCTCATAAAGCTGCAGGATGACTACAGCATCTTGAAGATCACTGAAAATAAAAAGTTTAAACCATTTCAATGTAAAATTGACACTTACTAAAGTATAACACTACATAACGTGAATGTACGAAATGAGATTTTCACATATTCAAGACAGTTACGTGTATTAGGTGAAATATACAGTACTTATATTGGGCTTCATGAATCAGTTTTGGATCAGACAAAGAGTGATTCATGAATCAGTTTAGGATCAGAAAGAAAAGGAAGGTGATTTACCCATATAAATGATTGACATGAGGGTTGACACCCAGAGAATTCATCCAGTTTCTGAATGTTCTCTCCTCTCTGGTCTCTCCTACAGAGATCAAACAAAAGCAGGAATTTATCAGTATCTGCTGACACAAGCACACGCTTCAGTCCGTGTTTGGTTTCACTTGTTCTCAGACCAGATTTTTTTAAGGTTCCCTTCTAAGGAAATACTGTTATAAGCCACTTTATGCCTTTAGCATTATTACAATCTCAGGTCATTAAACCAAACAAGGTTTTTGCTAAATTTAAAAACAGCAAACAGTAGAAATATGTATATGGACTACACTATACAGACAGTCAGGATAGCCGAGAGGATCATTGGTCCCCCTACAACCTCTATGATCTCCATACCTACACAGTTATGTGGTATAGTAAAATGGCTAAAAAAAACAATTTGGACCCCACACATCCAGCGCACACTTTCTTTGAACTGTTACCCTCTGGCCGGCATTACAGAGCACCAAGTACTAGAACAGCCAGACACAAGAACAGTTTTTTCCCTCAGATTATATTAAGTCTGAACAATTAAAGCTTTCATACCTTCACACTGCTCAACAAAACTGCATATTACTACATAACATCCAGAATTGTACATCTGTAAATAAAAATCATAATCTGTACACCTGTAAATAATATTGTAAATAACATCTGTAACTCTTCTGTACAATCACAAAACTACTTCTATCACTGCACTTAATGGTATTATATAACTGTTTTTCTCATTTTAATTCTGCACTGGAAGGTCCTTTCACCAAGACAAATTCCTTGTGTGTGTAAACATACTTGGCAATAAAGCTCTTTCTATTTTATTCTGTGTGAACAATGTCATTGTGTGCAAAATGACTGGATTAGACAAAAAACATTCTGGTTGTGGCTTTGATCCCTCAAATATTTTCATTATTATCAAAAATGATGTGGGACCAAATGCACCAGTAATGTTTCATGCTCAAGCATCAATATTAAAAGTAATGATAAAGTGACACTATAAGGCTGTTCTGAATTCACCAGTTCTGCTTAGCATAATGTTAGCATGACTTAGCAAGATGCTAGCATGATTTAGCATGATAGATGTACTAATATACTGTTTGTCTTTTTCATAATGTTAGCAGGTTGCTGGGACATGGCTGAATAGTTGAATAATTAAAGATAACTTGCCAAAAAGAGTCAAAAGACACCCATTCACCAAGTGATATGGGTGGTTGTTAGGGTACTGTAACTAGTTGCTAGGACGTGGCTATGAAGTTAAAACCATTTTTTGCTGCTTACTAAGCCGAACGATATGAGCCCACCCCCAAGTCTTTACGACATTCTGATGCAGAGCTATGACATCACCAAGATCTGCCCAATGTTACGTCTATGGGATTTTTTTCAATAGAAAGTCTATGAGGCGGTTGCTAGGGTACTGTAACTGGTTGCCAGGGTGTGGCTATATAGTTGTAATTTCACCATTTGTTGCTGCTTGCCAGGCTGAGCAATATGAGCTCACCCCCAAATCTCTACAAAATTCTAATGCAGAGCTGTAACATAAACAAAATTCAGCCCATTGTTAGGTCTATGGAATTTTTCTCCCACTTTTTTGTATGCCATAAAAACATCATGCACCCGATTGCTTATAAAAGTCATAGCACACCACTCCAACTCCAACAAGCCTGTTGATTTGAAACCTCATTCATGGGTCTACGACAAACTGTGAGAATGAGTTACATACCGAAGTTTTGTCCAGAAAAAGAAGTATGCAAGAGAGTAATAGTGATGCTTTGCTTCTCAAGCATTTCCAATTAAAAAGGAATTAAATACCTACCAATTGCCTGTGTTTTTTCCTTAATTGGCGTTAACATTAATTTAATTCAATTTGCAATTACATAACATATAATTGTCTTTATGTAATATGTAGAAAGTATATGTCTTTTGATATATTGTATTGTGATGCATATAGCATATGAGGTAGTCAATGGTACCTGCACCTATCTGTTCCAACTGCAAGCACTGACAGAGATGAACAACAACCAACCGCATCATAAATGCTTTTCATAAAGGCATTAATGATGTGTTGTCTTACTCAAGCTAATGATGTTAAATATGTTTGTTGATAGATTGTTAATATGGGTCTAACCACCTTATTTCTCATCTAGAGATGGTGGGTGAAAAAGGAAGTAGAGGAAAATCAAACCAAGTAAAAAAAAAGTCATAATAACCCTTCTTTGTATTGGGTAAATGTTGTCTGTTGACCTTAATCAGCAGACTATTTATTTTCATTATCTGTCTCTGATTATAGACTTTAAATATGTTAAAATTATTTGTATATATTATGGCCAAACAACTGAAAATCTGAAATTTTGATTTGTAATTATTACATCATGATATAGTGTCCAAAGTAAGAGAAGCAATCAGCATACAATGGATGTGTATGCAAAATGACAGATTGCATATTTACTTATTTATTTTATTTAACTTCTTTTATTTAACTTTATTTATTTATTTTTGCAATTTCCATGGTTTGTAGTAAATACCATGCTATCTCCATGCTAATTATTTTCATGTTATTAATAAACCAGACAAACTGACTGTCATATTTTGCATGTTGCGGGTGGTAATGCATGGGGGGGGTGAAAGTACACCATTTTAGGACCACGCCACTGATGGCAACGTCAGCCAGTCATTACATGTCTTAAGTACTTTAGAGAAGGCTAAAATAATAATAAAAAAAGATCAACAATCAGGACCAAAATACCCTTAGTACTCACCCTCCAGAAGCCCCCAATTGATGTCTTGATTCTCAGGTTTGGTCAGTGCTGGGTACTTGTTGAAGAGATTAGCCACAAAGGCCAGATTGAGTTTGGGGTTTCCAGACACTACATCAGTAGCCGTAACAAACTGTCTGCAGCCCAGCCGGTCTGCCTGCTGAAGCATACACTCAGCCCTCTTCAGGTCATCCTTCTCCTGCATATAGCAAACGGAAAAGATATTGTAGCCAAACTAAACCCTCTGGATTTGGCCGCTGACAAACGTGATCCATCTGCTTCAGTGGGCCACATTTGCTTAAGCCTCAGATGCAAATCTTTCTCCTCCTTAGCATTATGGGTCAAGGAGAAAATAAAGAGATGCACTTATCATATTTAAACAGTATTACAGTAAATGATATGGGAGAAGATGTGGAGTGTAAGTTCAAGGGTATGTTAGGGTGAAAGGGTAAGGTATGTTAGATGTGCTGTAGAGGTGAGCAAACAGCAAGGAGCAAAATTATGGTGCCTTAAAGTTTTTTTTCTTTTAAGGCAGTATTGCAATGACAGTATTACAGTATTAGGGGAGAAGACAATCCCAGAATACACTGAAAAAGCTCAATAGAAATAAAAGCTTAAATGTACTTCTATATACTTAATAGTAACTACAAAAATGTCCTAATTAAATATTTGTGAGTGCTGTGTATCTTTATGTGCTTTACAGAATATCATTAGTGTTGCAATATGTTATTGGAATGAACTGCACGCATTAGCAGTAGCTTGTGTGCTGGTTGTTTGGCACATGGCTGTTCCTGCACCTTACAAGAGCATTAAAGATATTTAATAGTGTCCCATTGAACATCAGTTGTAAAAATGTCAGTAAGAGATGGTAATTGTGTTCCATTTTCATAAAAAATACTGTTTCAGCGGATTGTTTCAAAATGCTGATTCAATTATTCAGAAATGTTCATGAATGTTCACGTTCTCTACGTGGCATTTCGCGTGTTTTGAATGTTATATCATGCCTGTATAGTGTTTTGAATGCTTGCTTTGAATGTAGGCAAATACCAGTGTTAAGCATTTGGAAATTGGGGCTTGTCAAGCAATTTAAAATTGTTAATCGACAGTGAAGCTATCCTACTGAAAATAAGTTAGGTACACCACAAATTACTAACGAGTAGCTATATTAATGCTAACTACATTTAATGTCAACATTACACACAAGATTATTAAACATGTTAGATTATTAGATATGCAGCAACATTAAGCTGTGTCCCTTAGCCTCCTTGTTAGTGCTCCTACTCCCAAGCTGGCTTGCTTTCCGGATTTGGATTTGCTTAGTACAGGTCAAGCAGAACCAATTACACAATGACTAAATATTCTAACATTTATATATAATAATAATAAATTTAAATAAAACAGTAAAACATGCCTTGATTAATTCATCTAGATTTTATGTTTTTTACTTTTTGGAAAGAGCAAATAGTGAACAATGTGAACAATGGCATACGAAGGGGTATTGAGCTTTACAGTTTCAGTACACTTACAACAGAATGTCTATGGGGCACGAGATCCTGGGGAATTTAAAAGTAGTTTTATTAAAGTACTTAATTATTCTAATTATCTAAAAAATTGTGTTAATTGAGGTGCCAAAATAATTTTCTATGGTAATAAAAAGCATGCCAGATGTACAGTAATCTCTGAATCCTTGCTGATGCCCTCAGATGAAGTTTCACACTGCCATGTCACATACAGAGACACACTGATGCTTGAACTGCTGGTGCTCAACAGTTGCTTTACATAAAGCAGGAAGCTCCCACTTGGACACTTCCAGGAAGTTCCTGTGGCGTGTTACATTTGAGATCAGACGGATCTGTGCTGCCTGAAGGGAGTGAAGCTTTGCTATTCTGATATGGCTGCTGAATGTTTTCTACTAAGAGCAGCTTGTTGTTAGATACATTAAATAAAACATTTTGAAGCTCATCTGTATTGGTGTATGAGGTGTAAATGCAAAATGAACTTACGTTAAAGCCTGACATGTCAATGTCAATATGAGCTTCGCCCTCCTTTTGACCTTTAGGTGCGATCTGGTTGAGCAGGTGGAAATAAGCCCTGGAGTCCTGCAAATATTAAGAGTCAGAACAGAAAGAAAAGCATTTTAATTAAACATTTAATTAAACATAAAATAAAAACAACATCTGTACACATGGAGTGTTAGGAGGTGATGCTGATGTGATGAGCATACATGAATTACACCAGTGTTGTATTTAAAACTGCATTTTGTTTAAGCAAGAGACAAAGAATATTGTTGTAAGCAAATTTTAGTCATAATAAAGATGTAATTGTGAGTTTTGACTAACATATTGTTTGGGTACTGCTGATGAAGAATAGAGACAAAGCTTGCCAATGAAAGCCTTATTTAAACTGTCTGAGGTGACATGTTTTGTTTTTTCTTAAATTAAAATATGTATATATAATATGAAATATTTAGGCTGATATTGAGAAACAAACAATTATGCAAAAATTCCTGAGAAGACAAAGTGACTTTGTGACATTACATTAATGAAACAAACAAAAGCAATTAAAAAGAAAACCATCATGCTGAGGAGCAAAACTGGCAGTACATGTGGAAAAATACCTTTACAGAGTTTGAAACTGCAGCATGGAGAGAGAGAGAGTCCAATGAAGAACAGAAATTATTATTTCTGAATGACTTTATTCAGCACCGAATCACTGATTTTATGAGATGCTATAAGTCACAAGTCAAGCTAGAAATCTTAACAGATTGTTTCATATTATATAAACAGTAAATGATCCATCACGCTTTTCAGCAGCCATGTTCACCTGCTGAGGCATTTGACAGTCAAAATAACTGCCCTGTCACTGACCTGCTTTCGGAGATGAGAAAATATAGCTGTTATTTAAATCTGATTTGAATACATTTGTAACATGACTTTTGTTGACTGATTGAATATTATTTCATCTTTAAAATAAAACAGTCTATCAGACACATTAATGTCATCAGGGTCTTCAGCATTTTTAAAGTATGCATAAATACACCCATAACTACTGTTTGACTGATATGTTTAAAGGCTGATATAAACAAGTATCTTTGTTTATAGTGTTTACTGTATGGCCAACAAGAGTCAGACAGACTTTTCTTACAGCTTTGTGTCATGTTATTTAGTATCCAGTTGCATTTGCATTTTAAATTGTAATTTTACTTACTTTTACTAAACTTGCATTGTACTTACAAGGCCTTAAATGGATTAGCTCATGTAAATTTAACTGATCTTCTTTTACGGTGCAAGCCTACATCACAAATGTCTATTTTTTTTGGGCTACCAAAATCTGAAGAGTGCCTGACTGAAGGGCTCCCAAGGATTTTGAAGGAATGGGAACTGAATAAACTGTATGACAACAACAAAAAAATGATTGAGTCATGGCTATTTATCGTGCTATCAATCTTTGGAATAATTGCCCACTGTACATACGTAAATTGGATAGTAAAGTATCTTTCAAGTACCATCTGAGGATGCACTATTTAAATTTGTGAGGATGAATGAGCACACTCACTGTTGTATGTGATAAGGAATGTTAAGCCCATGATGTAATAACTTTTTGACTGATTTTAAATGTTTATAATGCTGTCTGCAATGGCTTTTAGATGATCATTGTAAGATTTTAATTTGTATTTTGTGTATTGTAAATTTGTCTTTTGTTTTGTCTTTTGTATGGACCCCAGGAAGACTAGCTCGTCCCACTTAGGTGACAGCTAATGGGGATCCTA
>JAZGTJ010003334.1:0-25642 GCA_036877575.1 Botia almorhae | reverse complement strand
TTCTGACTGATTTTAAATGTTTATAATGCTGTCTGCAATGGCTTTTAGATGATCATTGTAAGATTTTGATTTGTATTTTGTGTATTGTAAATTTGTCTTTTGTATGGACCCCAGGAAGACTAGCTCGTCCCACTTAGGTGACAGCTAATGGGGATCCTAATAAACCAATAAACCAACCAATAAACACAATCACTCCACCTCAGCCGATATTGCACATTCGATATTGCACATTCAAAATTGCACTACCTGCACTGTGTTTTTTTTCATATACATCCTTACACATATATATTTATATACATACATTGTAAATACTGCACACTTTAAATCTTTAAATTTTTACGTATATCTTTATTTTACTTTAAATCTTTAATTTCTTAAACTTTAATTTTTTTACTTTTGTTTCTGTAAGACAGTGGTGTAAAGCATTTCACTGCATGTTGTACTGTGTATGATCTTGCATGTGACAAATAAAATTTGAATTTGTTCCACCCACTGCCACTACTGTGTGCCCCAATTAATATAGAGATTTTCTGATATGTATAATCAGAGTCAACAAGAGCTTTATGTGACATTATATGTTGGGTTTGCAGCTGAGCACGAGTAAGTGAACACCAGTGTAGAAATCTATGGACGGAAAAGTGAGTGACTATGGAACCTAAATACTCCAGGTGTCTAGTGGTGATTGACTTGATCAATGAGTAATGAATGACATGGCATTACTGGTAGAACTTGCACTACAGCTTCCATTTCTACTTATGCACCATTAGAGGGCCAAACGTTACAGTGCAGCTTTAAAATAAATTAAAATAAACTGCAGGAAATATTGAAAACCCCAACTTTTCTGCTGCATAAATAATAGATAATAAAAACTTTGGTGTACATTTCCTTTCTGGTAATAACATTAAAACTTTAAAACTTTCATTTCTTAAGCATTAAAAAGCAACACTAAGATGGATCAAAGTACAGCTGCTGATAAGTGTTGTGGAATGTTCTCTTCCTGTAATATTAAATCAATATCACAAAAGCAAGAAAGCTGCCATGACTGACGGTTATTAGGCCGTGCTGATAAAACATGCCCAAAGAACCTGCGAAAACTATCCAGGTTTCAGGATTGGCTTCTCAGAAAATAAAACTCTCAACTGTAGCCTTTGACCCTGTTAATGCAGATTTTGTGTGTGTTTGTGTGTGTGTGTGTGTGTGTATGAACACCCTGTCACACCCACATGATAAAGAGTCCAATGGACTGACCAACACTCAGAGTATGAACTGCTGTTCAAGAAGCAACAGTCTTCAGCAATGGACACTATTGGAGAAAAGGTAATTTGTGTTAAAGACAGTTTTCTAGTTATTGTTTATTCATTTAAAGCATGTTCCTTATGTCAGATGGAGCGGGAATATTTGAAAAAGCAAAGAGAGAAGGGAAAGTTGGTTAAGTTGTGATTGCTCTTTTTACAGGAATGTTCTGCTAGTAAATTGAGTACTACGGTAACAGTTTGTTCCTCTGTAATTTGTTTAACCCCTATATAGAGGTCTGATGTTTTCTTTCCAGGTTCACAAAACAGCTGATGGGCAAAGTGTCATTGTTATTACACAGTGATTACTGTAAATTATGTGTGTGAGATTAGATTTCATGCCTGTTGTAATTTATTGCAAGCAGTACACATTTTATACGTTACAAAACAATCATGTGGCAACCTGTGTCTCTATTGCCCCCTTAAGTATGGCTGCTTCTGGTTAAATGGCACAAAATTGTGACCACGAAGAAAAAAGCTGTTAGCATCTTCCTATGAGCTCTGGAAATGTTTGTGTTTACCCCAGCTCACCTGATGTTTTATAACAAGATATTCCTGTCATACATTTTTACTTACTAGTTTCTCAAAAACCTATGCTACAATGAATGTGAAAGTCTTAATGTGAAGAATAAATATATCAGAATCCTCAATGTTTAGAAAACACCATTTGAAGTTAAAATGGAACAATATCTTAAGCATGATGGGGGTAATTCATATTTATTTTAATACATATTTTCAGAACTGTTCTGACAGGTAGCATAAGACCAGTGACTGTAGATTAAATTGGGGATAGAATGAGTTGATTTTGAGACATGAATGTTTTGGTGGTTTTTTTGCATTGTGAAGAGAGGTTAACTGGTGTGTCATGTTTCCAATGATGGAAAACTGTAACTGTGTGAAGAACTGTGTGGCCTTTACTCAGAACTTAGTAATGCATTTAATCATTTCTTCAGACCTGTAATGTTTGTCAGTGGAGCCTTTATCACTGCAGGTGTTTGCGAGGTAGACAGAGAAACCGCAGCATCTTAGTTCATCAGCACCAATGTGAATGCTTCAATTTCTTTTGAGATCCTGCTCACTCCTGTTCTCTGTGTTCTAGAATTTAAAAGTTGACCCTGAAGAGTTGTTTACCAAGCTTGAACGGATTGGAAAAGGTTCGTTTGGAGAGGTCTTCAAAGGCATCGACAACCGCACACAGCAGGTGGTCGCTATTAAGATTATTGATCTAGAGGAGGCTGAAGACGAGGTGGAGGACATCCAGAAGGAGATCACAGTCCTCAGCCAGTGTGACAGCCCATTTATCACCAAATACTATAGCTCTTATCTGAAGGTGAGGTACACATGCTGTGTGGTTAGATGTAATTTTTTAAGGACATTTAAAAGTATATTTAAAAACAACATTTCACTTTAAGCAGTCACACCTAAACATCTTGTTTTTGGGAGTGATCTCTGTATTTGTGTACAAGGACTTACATCACTCCACATCTGTCACTCTTCTCTTTTTCTGTCTCTCTCTGTCTGCTTCAGGACACAAAGTTATGGATCATTATGGAATATTTAGGAGGGGGCTCAGCTCTAGATTTGGTGAGAATTTTCTTTACTAATAGAGTTTATGGAGTCTATTACTAAAGTTTAATAGGTAATTTTTAATTGATTGTTTATATTATTTTACAACTTCAGTTTCTATTTTAGCAGCTGCTACACTGCAGTAGAGATCTAATAGAGATTAGCAGATTGTGGCGTGACATCTTGTTACAATGTAAAATAAAACAGACTTGTGTCACAGGTTCACATCTTAACAGTGTCTCAGCATCGCAGGTTCACAAGTTCACAGCGTCACAGGTCTGTTCTATGTGCTGCAGCTGGAACCGGGTGCTCTGGAAGAAAGCCATATCGCCACCATTCTCAGAGAAATCCTGAGGGGCCTGGATTACCTGCATTCAGAGAGGAAAATTCACAGAGATATTAAAGGTAAATGGTGACAGTCACACACTACATAAAGGACACACCCAGTTATGCTCAATATTATGTAGTGTTCTATGGTTAAAGTCTGTAAATGTTAAATCTTAAGGCTTAGATCAAGGTGGCTGATATATGTTCTCTTGTTTTTGTGCTTCTTCAGCTGCTAATGTCCTGTTATCAGAGCAGGGTGATGTGAAGCTAGCTGACTTTGGTGTTGCTGGACAGCTTACAGACACTCAAATTAAAAGGAACACGTTTGTGGGCACTCCGTTTTGGATGGCACCAGAGGTCATTAAACAGTCAGAGTATGACTCAAAGGTACCTCAGATCTGGATCCAGTGTGTTTTCCTGATTGTTATGGACTGTATTAGCATTTAGACACACTAGCTCAGTTCCAAAACTAGTTGTGAGTTTCTAAACTACCTACTGCCTACATAGCAAGCGGTCTCCCCTAAATGTAGTTAACACACACCTAACTCTCTCCTAACTGTAGTTAATACTCTGATAAGCATAAAGAAACATGGCATACACATTTCTGTGATTAAATAACTTTTAATTTTGTCAAGTAGTTTACATATTGAATGAAGTCAAAGTACTGTTGGTAAGACTCAAAGACTTTCTGAACTAAACACTGGCAGACTGATATCCTCTCTCACTGCGTCTTTGCTCTATATGTGCGTGTTTTACAGGTTGATATCTGGTCATTGGGAATAACAGCAATAGAGTTGTCAAAAGGAGAGCCCCCCCACTCAGACCTTCATCCCATGAAGGTGCTGTTTCTCATCCCCAAGGAAAACTCTCCCACATTGGAGGGAAACTACAGCAAAGCCCTCAAAGAGTTTGTAGAGGCCTGCCTCAATAAAAACCCCAACTTTGTAAGTGCTAGAAGTTTGATTTTCTGGGCTTTGAGGCTGTTAAGATGTTTGTGTCTAAAGGGCTGTAAAGACAATGATACAAATGACATTGTGTTTCTGTTTTTAGTTTGCCCAGTTCTTTGAATAAAGTACAAAATCACCCAGATATTACTTAAAGCTAAAATTCGTATCTTTATTTGGTCAAAAATAAACAACAATCAGTTACTGAGGAAGTAAAAGACAGATCAGTGTTCAAAACTGTCTCCTTACCCCTATTCACAACATTACATTTATAACATTGTTTTATAATTCGAGATGCCGTTCCAATTTCTTGAGAGATGTCCATTTGACTTGTGTTTACATCGAATACTAGCTAAAAGATAAAAAAAGAATACTAAAAGAATACTAGCTACTAAATCGCATGTATGTGTAATAGAACGGAGTGTTTGTAGCTTGTTCCTATAGCAGTTGTTTGAATCCACAATAATAAAACAACTCTGCAAATACAATAAAAATTTTAAATTTAAAATAACAATTTTATGTTTCAATCAATTTTATGATTCAAACAGGGATGGAGAAATGTTGAGATGTTACAGATTGCAGCTTTGAATATAGTAATTAGGTTTATTCCTCAAGTTATTTAACTCCCTGATTGTTTCTGTCAGAGACCAACAGCTAAAGAGCTTTTGAAACACAAACTTATCATTCGATACGCCAGGAAGACCACATGCCTCATGGATCTCATCGACAAGTACAAGAAATGGAAAACAAAACAGACATGTGACGAGTCCAGCTCGGATTCAGACCCGTATGCTCAGGAATCTGCACATTTAATTTTATATAATGTTTGTTTGTTTTTTTTATTCACTTAAAAAAGAGTGTGTTAACCATATATTGGAAAATTTCCCCAATATATTGTAACCTTGGTTCCCTGAGAGATGGGAACAAAACATTGTGTCAGTAGCTGACGCTATGGAGAATCCCTTTCTCCGAATTTCCTGAAATCGTTTTAAATAACACCAGTAAAAAAACTGGCCAATGTTGTCTGCATATGCAAGTCGCATGCAAATACTTACAGGGTCCCGTGCAGTATATAATTACCAGGACTGATCTGAGATGCCAGCACGGCAGCTTACGCAATATCTTGTTCTCGTCTCTCAGGGAACTCAGATTACAATACTAACCGGAGACATTCCCTTTCGAGAGCAGTTCACTCGACATTGCGTTGGAACACAACACCCAATAAGAGGCTGCCAACCTCCATATGAGGAAGTAGGCCAAACAGCAGCCACAAGCTATGAAAAATTTGAACCTAGAAAGCAGCTGCACAATCCTCGCCTTTGCACCAACAGGGCAGTAATCAGTAGGAATATAACATGTAATGCATAAAATAGAGAACATGGCCTCGCTGAGTCCTAACAATAGAATATAAGCAGAAAGAGCGGCAATAAAAACGATGATTATCCCACACGTGCCCAAGTACAAGCACAGCATAACAGCAAGGCTGCAGTGACTAACTGTGCCCCAGAGGCTAAAGCAAACACGGCAGCGAAAGCCGCCAAAACACAACAAGTCTAACGACTAAGTGAAACATATAACCTCAAACGTTTAAATGTTAGAGGTAAATGGGATTCTCACTTACCGAAAGCACTCGGGAGGCCAAAGATGATACATCCAAATGGTAGAATCTGGCGAAAGTATTCTAAGAAGACCAGCCAGCTGTCATACAAATATCTTGAAAAGAAGCCCCTTTAGACCAAGCCCATGAAGACGCAAGGACCCTTGTAGAATAAGCTTTAATATTAAGAGGACATTCAACCCCTTGGCTTTCATAGGCCAAAGCGACAGCCTTCGCTATCCAGCGTGACAGTCTCTGCTTTGAGATGTGCTGACCTTTAGAGCAGCCTCCGTAGCACGAGAAAGCTCTCTCAAAGGTGCTGAATCTAGCGTCTCAAATGGTGGTGTCACCAGCATCTCCGTCAGTTTGGGAAATCAAGACTGGTTCAGCTAGTTTGGGGCAACCAGTGACACCAATGCTCTCTCCTGTAACTGTAGGCAAAATCTTCACCGAAGGAAATGTATGGTGGTTGAAACTCCCACTTTCCTCGGGAGAAAGTGGCTCATGGCACGAGTGTGTTTCTGAGCCTCAGGGAAGCGCTACGCAGTGCATTATATACTGCACGGGCACCCTGTCAGTATTTGCATGCGACTTGCATATGCAGACTACATTGGCCAGTTTTTTTTATTGCCGTTATTCAATAAGATTTCAGGAAATTCTGAGAAAGGGATTCCCCCATAGCGTTAGCTACTTACGCAAAGTTGAGTGAACTGCTCTTGAAAAGGAAACAAACCATTTTTTAATTGTATAAATGTAAAAAGTGTTTTTAGGTTAGGTTTAAAGTGTGGGTTAGGTTTTAGTGTTTATTAGCTGTGTATAAAAATAGAAGTCTATGAAATGTTCCCATTTCGACAAATAAGTAAATGTGTGTGTGTGTGTGTGTGTGTGTTTGTGTGTGTGTGTGTGTGTGTGTGTTTAGAGAGGATGATGGGAAAACATCTGGAATGAGAACTGATGATAATGACTGGGTCTTCAACACTATCAAACAAAACCCTGATAAAGTGCAGGAAGTCAATAGTCAGGTGGGTAATGATGTCTGTCACACACACAAAATCTCCTGTAGTCTCAGAGTACCATTAATCTGTCAGAGCATAACTGTTTTTAGGATGTGGTGTTACAGTAACTAGGAAATTAACTAGGAACTAGGAATAAATTTGTGTTTTACTGTTTCTATTGTAGTATTGTGCGGTATATGTTTTAATGTGTCTGCTGTAGATGGTCACTGAGTACATATTCTGTTTTAGTGTGCAGGGCTTTTACTGTAAGAACTCCTGTAACTGTCTGTCCTGTGTCTGATGACATCTTGGTGGTACATGTACATATACACATGTCTCTTTGTCTGAATGTTTAGGCTGCAGTCAGTCCAAAGACACCTCTGTCTCAGACCTTCTCCTCTATTATATCTCCACTGTTTGCAGAGGTAAGATCTGAACCTTAACATCTGTATGTGAGGATAGTGCTTTTGTAATAGCCTGGTAACTTTAAAACAACACTTAAAGATACCTGGCAACTCAAAACAACTGTTAATACATGATGCCTAAAACCAAGGTAATATGTTAATTTTTTTTCAAAATGGCATTTTTAACTACGTATGGTAATAAAAACACACTGAAGGTTCGTGAGACCTTTTCCATTTTAGCTCAAGTGATCTAGAAAGATCTTTTTACTTCATCACTTTAGATTTTTACTTCATTAAAAGTAAAACGGTAAACTTTAGGTAAACACGTTAAACTGCTTTAACGTGTGAGAGGAGAACTGGCCCTTCCGGTTGAGCCTGGTTTCTCCCAAGGTTTTATCCCATCTATACATCAATGGAGTTTTGGTTCATTAGGTTTTGTAAATTGTTAATATTGCTTTCAGCATAAGGATCTAACAACTGTCCTAAAGACTCTTCTATTTCACTATTTCTTTGTCTCCATTTCTCTTTCATTATGCAATGTTCAAATATTTTATGACAATATTGCAAATATTTTATACTCCTGTTCTATAAAGTTTGATCTGGAACAGCATATCTTGCTTAATATGATACCTGTCATCTGTCATGTTAATTGACTAAATGTTGCATAATACATACTGATTTAGTAGGCAGTCCGAATACATTACCTTCTTACAGACTACACATAATGACAGGTTTTCTAATAAACATACATTTAAACGGTCCAAATGTGTTTTTGTTATTATCAGTTCAGTCAACATTATATTCATAATCCAACTACATTCTAAGTATGCCTAATTAGTTTTAGAAATATGCGTCTTATAACAATATAAATTTGCAACAATACCATGTATTGTGTTGTGCATGATAATTTTTCTGTTTTTTGTGTTTTATTTCTTATTGTATGTAAAGCTGCTTTGAAGTAATGCAACATTGTAAAAAGCACTATATAAATAAAACTAAACTGAATTGAATTGTATTTAATATACAGTGTTTCACTGTGTTTTGTCTCTGCCTGAATCAGTATAAAATGTGTGGCTACAGCTGTGCTGATCTTGAGTGTTATAATAACATTAGGTATAGACTGATTTAAACAAGTTTGAACTGATCAGTAATTTATTTTTTTTCCACCAAACATATTATCAACACAAAAGGCAAAATCCTCTGAAGGTGTCTTTGTTTTGTGTTAGCTGAAGACTGGTGTTTCTAAGCCTCTGGTGTTAGACCAGTTGAAGGATGTGATGTTCCAGGCTGAGAAGGCATGCCCAGGCATCATTGGTTATTTGGTGATGGAGGTCACTCAGAGATTTAAGAGGTATTTACACTAGGCATCACTGCACATCACCTGTGTGTGTCTTAGTGAGGCTAATGTTTGCGTGTGTTCTCTCTCCGACAGGTTTTCATCTCTACCCTAAATAAAGAAGATCTGAGTACTGAAGATCTCAGTATGCAGTGAGACTCTCACACTCATACTTGCATATATGGTTTTCAGGGACTGTCCACAGGGATAATAATTTTTATACTGAACTAATCAAATCTTCTTAGCCCTCTCCCTACCCCCACCCCTAAACCTATCCCATTTTTAATAAACAAATCACCATTTAGTATGCTTTTTAGTAATTTGATTTACAACAAAATGTAACAAAGGTACATGTAAACATGTTTAAATTGTTATGCATTATACACTTTTGTGTGCTCGTAAACTAAATATATATATTTGTTATAACTATATTAACTATATTAGTGAGGTCAATCCATACACTTCCATTGATTTTATTTCAGGTTAATGACATTTTCTGTCCCCCAACCCTAACCCTCCTCCTAAACCTAACCCTCACACAAACATTTACAAAAAACATGATGGCCTATTTATGAGCATTGTTGTTTAGCGAGGACCAGTAAAATGTCTCACAAGTTGATTGTCCTGATATTTGACCCTCACAAATATAGTACGCACACCTGTATACACACACATACACACACACAAAGAGAAACAAGAAGCGAAGGCAGAAATAAACATTAGCTTTTAGTTTATTATATAGCTGTAAACATGACTTACTAGTTGCTATTTCTTGTCAGTGGCAGCATACTGGGAGCATTTTGGCAAAATTTAGATATACCCATAGCACCAATCTGTTTAGAAAACTACATTTTACATGTTTATATTGTTTATCTTTTAAAAGTAATTTAGCATATGAATGGCCTTCAAACTGACATTGGCCACTAAACTTTAATTGTAATTTCATGTTGTTTTCTGTGTATATCAGTGCTGTAATGAAGGTTCAGTAATTAAATGACTGTTAACATCATCCTGTTCTTTTCCTGTAGGGATTCCAGTGATGGTTTATAATGGTTGTTTATAACAGTTGTTAAAACGGTTGGTTGTTAGTGCTGGAATGGTGGGACAGCATTGCCTAGCTGGTGGGGCAAGTCAACCAGCATGGCTGTCCTGGGGAAGCTGGCTGATTAAAGTTATCATACAGTTTAGAACTTACAGCCTTTGGTGTTTTTTTTTCTTTTAAAGTTGTTTTCCTTTATTATTAGATATTTCACTGTGTGCTTTATTTCTCTACTGTAGCTAAAACTTGGCTCAGAATATCTTTAATATCAAGAGTTTTGCTGTTTAAGATACTTTGGCAGCATTTGTTTACTGAACAGTATAGGTAAAACGCTTTATCTATAGAAGCTACCCCTGTAGACAGTAAGCAGATCACTCAGCTTGTAATAGAGCTATGTCTTTTATAGGGTACAGATTGTCAGGCTCTCTTGTGTTTGAACTCTTTCCTATGGGAACATTTAACATTATTTTTGCAGTGAACAAATGTTATTTAAATGGTCATGACAGTACCTGCACCTGCATCACGAGTCTTACGGCACCTCTGACTGCACCTGCATCATGAGTCTTACTGCACCTGCACAGTTTATTAGTGTTTTTATATGGCGTTACATAACCCTGTGCTAAATTCCAAATCTAAGTGATTGTTACCCTTGTATCCCTAGCGGGATCCCAGAAGTCAATGATATCATCCTACCTACTGAACAGGACCAACTCTGATGCCTGCCAAAAAAAGCCACCCTACCAGTCACCCTAGTGTTCCTGTAGCTCAAATGAGTTAGCAACAGAAAGGTTGCAAGTTTGTATTGCCACAAATGCCTAAATGTAAACACATTCAAAGGATGAACTTTTTTAGGATCTTAAAACCCTTCTGATTAAATTTTTTTGCATACATAAAATTAGTTTTGTATACATTGGATTTGTTGGAGATTTAAAGTAGATTTAAAGATTGGGTCATTGTCTACTCATACTTCCATTTCAAAAGTTCACATGGTAATATAAACTGAAACAAAAATAAATGTAAACAGATGTGACTGTGTTATAATGGAAGGCTCAAATTTAGTGGTAACTAGGGCAGAGGAGGAACGCTTGAGAAACTAAAATGTGAGGCAAGCAGCATTTATATATGCTACACTAGCCGTGTAGCATATATTTGGATTAATAAACATGCCCCTTCGAGGTCTTCATTTAGAACCATTTGTATTATTTCCTTGCCTTGATGACCATTATTATTACTGTAAAATTGTATAGAATTACATAACTTTTGACCTGTATAATCTATGTGTATGCACTCGATGAGTGAGCATCAAGACAGCTGCTCCAGTCCAAACAACTGTAATCATTAGGCAAATTCACACAATTTTAATTCTTACATCCAAAAAGATGATCAAAATTTTTCACTCTATATACAGATATTACATACAATGCTTATACACATTACATCATTTTACCCAATAAAAATATACATAAAAATGTAAACATCTGTATACAAAAAATAGACAAATTAAAGACCAATAACAAAGGTGACTAGATTATCCTACCGTCTTTAAAAAACAATTCTACAGTACATTCAGTGAGTACATGAATCAGTCAGCCATCTAACCACAGAGTGCATGTAATATGGGGGCGGGGATTCTGTGCCGAAAACATAGTAGTAACACAGTATGAACGCTGATTACAAACCATCAAGCTTGTAATAAATGGTTAGCCACAGCGGATAAATGTTGGCAGGGAGAGTAACCAAAGATTCACATGAATTGGGCTTTTGCACAAGCGAATGTAAATGATTTAGAGCTGTAGTACACAGCATAGGCTTTACGTGCCACCAAAACTGCAGAAAGCTCAGCATCATGACCAAGACAAAGAATAATGTCTGTCACAACAGCGCTCAAGAGTTTCATTTGTGAACAATCAAAACCAACAGCTTCCATCTGCTTGTGATCATTCTGTCAATCATAAAACACCACTGGAAGTAATTTCTGTGTATATCACTAGATATACTTACAGAATATATTTTATATTTACAGAAACAATGTACACAAATTTTTTGTACTCAAGTTTCATGAAACATTTTTGGGCAAAAGCTGGTAAATGCAGTGAAGAGTGAATAAGGGTTTAGTAGGGTAAAGTTTCAACCACTGACAGTTTAATAGCTATCAAAAATACTGCAGCACATGATCACATCTCTGTCCTCCAAACAAATGACACATACACAACATCAATTAAAATGATTCATCACAAGAGCTTTGATAGCAATTAAAACTATCAAAGATTACCACAAAATGCTTCAATTTCATAACACATTGCAATTGACTATGTTTACATGGACAACAATATGATATCTGATATTAACCCAATTAAGACACACCTGTGATTGAGAAACTACCATGTAAACAATGATTATCTTAATCCATTCTCAGAGTAATCACAAACTGAAAAAATACATGTGGAATATTCCTATTACAATCACATTACTGAAGTGCATTACAGATGTGTACACCGCTTAATCACACTATTTACGTTGTGTTGGAGTTTTTGTTGCATTTTGCGACAAAACACAAACACACAGCAATCAACCGTTTGATGGCAAACAAGAATGAAATGTTGTCAAATGAAAGTACAAAAGAGAATTTTTTTGTTGCTGGAGAATTTGTATCCGCTGTCACCTATCTGCACATTATAACATAGCGTTCGTAAATGTAAAAAAGCATCCAAAACTGTATATGGTACCATAAAACAGATGAAATATATGCTGATATGTAAAATCCTGGAGGGAACATCAGACAGCGTTGTATGGGGACATGATGTGTGCCAATAATCGGTCTATGTTCTATAACATGTAAAACGGGAACATGAAAGGAATATTCTAATGCAACTCATGTAAACACCTTAATCAGAATATTGTCTTATTTAGAATAAGGTCAATAATTAGATTACTGCTGTCCATGTAAACATAATCATTGACTAGTCTTCTTTTCTTAAATCTCATATTTAGTTTTTCAACATTAAATTCAACCAATAAAACCCAATCTAGAGTTATCTATTCTATAAATATTTTTAATACTTGAAAACAATATATGAGATAATCTTTTAGTGCCTAAAATCTACCAAAGACCTTGATTTTACTGTCATGCATTAAAAATTGAAATCCCGGCAGAACATTGGTCCCACGTAGTGTAAGGCTGGCTGACAGTGTTTAAAAATGGTTCAAACCTGACACATCTGTGGAAGTCTGAAGAAGATCAGGTTACACAAACCATTCTCCGAGGAAATTGCACCAAAGGTTCGCAAAACACACAGGGTCATTTCAGGTGATGTCAACTTTCTATCTGCCAGCTCTACTGTACTCTGAAATCTTGTGTTACAAAGACCAAGAGGCCACTGTATGCTATTAAGCACCTTAAAGAACATATGTTTTAACTTATGTTTTTGGACAAAATATTACCTCAGATATTGTGTTCTTTTTCTCCTTGTTGAATGAGCTCCATATCAGTGATTTTACAGGAACAGTGAGATCTGGGTCAACATGTTTCCTGTTAACTTAACAGCTAAGCCACGAACAAAAAATTTTGAGAGGAAGAGATCCTTGTGTTTGAGAACCCAGGTCACAAACTGAGAGCAGAGGCCGCTGGGAATGAACTGCACCTGAAGTCTGGGGTGAGAGCCTCTGCAGATGAGATTATTGCTTGAATTAAGTTCACCACCACCTGATGTGAGCAGCCCAGGTCTGGTTCACTGAGTGTGTGCGAGAACCTGTGAAAGAATCATATTGTTCAGTGCCGAAGAACTGTATCCTTATTACAAGCCTTACAGCAGCTCTTGCTCACAACCCAACAGCCTCCGAAACATTCAGAGCTGCTCTTTAATCTGAAACAGATGGGTTAATGAAGGGCTAAGAAGGTTTGTTGATGATACTGGGGCTCATTTAGGACAACTGTCCACTGCAATGCCACCATAAGTCTGGTCATTCAGGCCACATTTATACTTGGTATTCACAATGCATCACAGACAGCACAGAAGACAACAATTAGGAAAAGCCGATATATGGTATATGGTAATGTGTACCGAGAATCTTCGGTATGCGTCACATTAAAGCCTGAAACACACCAAGCCGACAATCGGCCGTTGGGCAGTTTTTAAGTGTTGACGACTTCTATCATGATGCATCCTTCTCCTGACTATAAACATTTATGTTTTTCTGTCTTGCTGATTGAAGGAGCATGCTTAATCCACTTATTATTCAGCTTTAAAAGTTGACTTGCTGTAGAGGAACGTATGACAAACATGAGTTTTTAGTATTTTCTGGTGTTTTGAATATTACCTTTGACTGTTTACCCTTTAGAACTAACAACACTCATTTAGTATCAGAGCCACTTACGTTAACATTGCTAATTTGCTATTATCTGTTCTGACATGAGTCTGATGGTGATGCATCAAGATGGGTCGTTCAGATTACTATACAGTAGAAAGTGAAACTAATAAAAATAGTCACACCTAAATAAGAGCCAAAATAAAAGAGCCAATAACCAACTGGTAAAATCATTTCATCACTAAAGAAGTTCTGATTTTCATAGAAACAGTTAGCACACTGATGTTTGTTGTTTTCTATTTTCCAAAATAGAAACAAGAGACAAACTCAAACTCCACATATCGCTGCTTGTGCCTGGTGTAGACAAAGTAAAGGATTCTGATATGCTATGTTTGGTTGTGGACAAGCTATGTAGTAACTTTAGCACCATGTTACTGGAAAAGGGGAACATGAGGGCAGAACAAAAGAACAAACAGTTTAACACTGTCGACACAAACAAAGGAGATGGTTAACCAAGGTCAAAGTGACCCAAGTCTGTTGCTGGCAGACTCAGAGCAGACTAATATATATACAGTATATATATATATATATATATATACACTGTATATAAATCATCGGAAAAAGCAGCTTAAACATGTAATTGTGTCCCACCAAAGTCATACAGGTTGTTTAAAAAAAGTCAGATTTGGAATGACATGAAGGTGATTTGATTTTTAGGTGAACTATTCCTTAGTTAAGATTTAAGGTGGACTGGTCTATCGCTCTCTCTTGCTCTCTATCTATCCTATCTATAGATTTAGTTGCTCTGAGGGAAAGGTGAACTAGCAGCTGTAACACTAGTGATTGTAAATCCTGTTGGTGGCGCTGTGGAGCTATGGCTGGGCTGCAGGTCTTTGGGGATCCCACTGTGTGAAGCCAGTTGGTGGCCGAAGGCTGCACTGAACTGTGGCAGCTGTAGTTTAGGTTGGATGGAGGTATGCAGGTCACGAGAAGGAGGTGAGGTAATGCCTGGTTGGGACAAAGCAGAGAGCGCTGCGGTCGGCTGCAGGATTGTGGAGTAAGAGGTGGAGGGTGGGGTGGAAAGAGATGTGGAGAGGAGCTGAGTTTCAGCAGTAAGGAGGTTCCCCAACTGTGCTGGGTCTGTCAGTGAGTGCGGAAGATGATTCCAGGAGGTGCGGAGAAGCCCCGGAGCGCCACTCAGAGGCACCTCGAGCAGGAGAGGCGGATCAGATTGGTAAGAGGCACTGTGTGGGGGAGTGATGTGGTCTCTGAAGGGGCTGCTGTAATGACTACCAGGCGGGGAGGACTCTGGTTTGGGAGCCCGGGAAAACATTTGTTCTGTTATTCCACAGGTGGGACTTGTGGGGGGTGCTGTGGTGCTGCTCTGGGTTGGCTGGGGAGAGGTGGAGGTGGAGAAATTATGTTCTGTTGGGGCATGGAGAAGGTTTCCCTCCAGCTCTAGATTGGGAAAGGTCTCCGAAGCCATGCGACCATTCAAAAGGTCTCCGATGCCAGTTATCGTGACTCCTGATCCCGAGAACACTGCCATGGTACGGTGGTCAACCCCATCCGCAGGTGTCAGCTCACCGATTGAAGATAAACACACCAGAGAATCAGGATACGACCCCATCGCCTGCAGAGCTCGGACCAGCTCCTCAGCCTCCTCTGTGGTAGGCAACAACTCTCCATTCTTACCTGAATCCACAAAGACAATTTAGATAAGATGCAAAATAGCAAAACATACTAAATGTGATCATTTTCTGAAGAAAATGTAAGTTAGCGCATTGACAGCGTGTTGCTATGAGGCTGTGATCAAATCAAAGAGCAAATGGCTGTTTGATACTCTGGCTCTAGATATGTCTGAGGGTGGGATCTTATGAAATTATGAAAGAGTGGGATCTTTTTGAAAGCAATCTAGCTTTCAAAGCTAGTTTGCTACCCTACCTTTAATGTCTGTAGAATTATTTTTTGGCTTTTATACCATTCATAGGCAAAAACTTCCACTTAAAAGTAGCAGCAAACCTCTCCTAAATATGGCAGTGACTGAGGCATTTTGTATACTACAAACAGCTCAGGGTTTTTTTTCTAAGTTCTCTAACATAACCATAAGTAAGAGTAAAATAGTAATGATTGACTATAAAGTGGTATAGAATCATATGTGACCACACATACCCTCAAAGAGGTCAAAATCCTGAAGGTCATCAGGCAGTCGAGGCAGCACGTCAGAGAAATCTTCCTGATTTAGCTCAAGGTCATTGGGAATGTCGGGCATTTCATTTATGTCATCAGGAAGCTCGTCCGCACTGAGTTCAGGTGTAGACGGACTACTGTGCGAGCAGTAGACAAAAATCAAACGCAGATGGAGAAGCAAGCAATGACTTTAGTTGGGTGAAGTCAGAAACACTTTACATGTAAGCAAATACTTGGCCAGAACTTTTAAGTAACTTGTTCAACAGGCCCCTTTTCCCCTCCATTACCCAAAAGACTGACCACAGAAAACAACACTGTGGTGCTCCTTGTGGCAGCACATTCTTCCAGTAAGTTACAAATTATGTTCTACACATTTCTGAGCATAACACGCAAAATTAGGTTTGTAACTTCTAGATGCATTTGTATTCATATACACAAGGCACATTTGTGGAGAAACTCATAGTCTGTGATGCATTTGTAATTAAGGTAAGCAGGGTGAGCACCTGACAGGGATGTGGTGGATAGGCAATATTAGGGAGCAAGGCATTGGCAGGTTGCCCTGTGGCACAGCAGGGGGGATGGGCTTCTGTGGTCTGCACGGGCCTCGTCTCTTCTTCTTCTTGTGTTTCTTCGTCAGTGCGGGAGGCTTGGTCTTCTTACGTGAACGGCGCTGCTGCTGCTGCTGACCCCGTCTGTTACCATCCCCACGCAGGAAATTATCCTGCACACATGCAAACAACATATTACAACTCATCCACACATGGGAATATGACAAACACCCTTTCAATTTCATTAAGGTAAGTAGTACGGGCTCTCACCATCTTCTTGGCGTGTTCGTCACACAGAGGCGTTTGGTGAGTGATGTCAAACACAGGAACAGAGCACTGCTGTCCATCAGCAAACCGAGCTGTGCAGCTGGTGAACAGCTGCTGAGAACCATTCAGCAGAATATCTGCAGACACACATTGTCAAGAGCCAAACGCAAAACAACTCCACACACCAGTTATATTTTACTTAATCAAACCACTTTTTTTTACACTTTGAAAACTAAAAATAGTTTTAACTGAAATAATTTGAATAATAATTTCACAATTTCATTTGAATGTGGTTAATCACAAATCAGTATGAGCTGAGATTTGTTTTGTGTTACAAGGTGTATTCAGGGTTTTCTACAGTATTCCGTTTACTTATTTAATCATTGTTTAATGCCACTCCTGCATTTAAGGCTATATGGATGGCAGGAACCAGTTAAATCTACGGACAATCAGGGAAAGGGAATTTACCATCTCCAATTCACCTATCCGTGCATTTATTTTGGGCTGTGGGAGGAACCAGAGAACCCTGCAGAAACCAGGCTGACACATGGAGAACATGCAGACTCCACACAGAAAGGTCTCCTGCCTCAGCCAGAACTCAAAACAGAAACCCTCCTGCTTTGGGGCAGAGTTGTTACCCACTGAGCCGCCCCAGTATTCTTTTTACCAGCAAGATAATAAGACTGATAACTTGATAGTTCAATTCAAATCAATTATGCTTAAGTGATTTGAAGACAAAGAGACAGAATTCCAAAAATTGCCACATTTTTAACGTGTTTTCATTTTTAATTCAATGAGTAAACACTCAGTCCAAAAGAATGATGTGAAAGACAGTGATCTGAATCGCATGTCCTCCAAAGCAACTGCAGTGCATCTTTATGAGGCTAACAGCCTATTTGTTGTACTTGTAAGGATACGCTGGAAACAGTGCTGTGAGAATGGCAATGCGATGTTGCTACAGCTTTGACCCGTTGTGGTTCCTACACATATTGTCCTTTCATACTTGTGTGTTACTTCAGACCTGTAAATAAACAAAATACACAGATTTACACACACACGTACAAACTCTCCGAGCACACAGACTGAACACACACTGTGCTGAACACACACACACCGGGCTGACATCTGGGAGCTACTGCTCAGCTTCTGAATGAGCTGTGCTGTGCAGTTTGGGTCTTTGCTCGCAGCATGGAGCAGAGCTTTCCGGAAGGCATAACGGAATCTGCTGTGTCGGACAGCTGCTCTGTCCTGTCGGCACAGGTGTTTGTATCTCTCCTGCAGGTATGTGCACAGCCGTTTCAGTCGTGTCCTCCGAGACAGAGGTTTCTCATCTTCCGAGCTGATGAACACAGAAAAATAAAATTACTTTTGTCTCTGAAGCCATTTTCTGAGAGGTGAGGAACAAGTGAATCTCTTACCTGTAAGGAGAACTTCCATCCTGTATTCTCCTGCCCTGAGGCAATAAAGATACAACCTCCTCTGTATCTTCATCATCTGTACTGTGCTCAGACCAGTCCAGACCTAATAATCCACATATGCATATATGATCAGAGCATGTAATATAATTTAATTTATTTTACAACTAAAGCTGCGGTCACACTACACTTTTCGTTTCATTAACTTTCATTCATACACATGCAAATGCTGGAGACTGCACACACAAGCTCATGTGAAGAAGTTTCGCATTGTGTTCCAAAGTTCAGGTTTGATGAACTCTGACCTGCAAATTCACATCCCGTGAAGACATGGCCAAAAGAGGATTGAGACATCACGGTGAGACCTTTCCAGATGGAAATACAGCTGATAAAAGTGCTGATAAAAGTGGTTTCTAACAATCCCATTTTGTAACTATTTAACTTTTAAATAACAAAAGCATCAATAACGGTGCAAGTACTTTGGAATCCATGATGTGTGTGATAGAAACATCACGCATAATATAATATCCAGTTGCCACCCATATTCGCAGAGGTCTCCATAGAATTTTCGCATGCTGAAGTCTAGTGTGACCACGACTTGAGACATACATATAAATGCTAAAATTTAATGAACTTTTAACACAATATTGATTCGAATATTTAAATCTGTGCATATCCACTGATAAGGTAGATTTTGCAACCTTACATTTTTATGTTATCAACTAAGTGAATCAACAAAGACAATGCACTTCTGTGCTTTAGTGAACTGCGCTGGTTAAATGGGGATGTGTACCAACCAAGATATGGGAATAGGTCTCCCTGTTCTTGCTGTCTCTGTACATAGACCTGCACAAGGTGCTGTAGTCTGAGCAGGCAGACATGAGGTGCTGTGAAGGCAGTGGGCCATATGGCCACAGAGCGGCGGGGCTGTGGGCTATCCTGGGCAGCAGGCGGGCGCGGGGAAGCAGCAGGGACAGGTTTCTGGATCAGTGGCTGGTTCCGAGGCACTGCTAAAGGAAGCAGGCCAGCCAACATGGAAGGTCCAGTCTGAGATGGAGCCGGCTTGCATAGCAGAGTCTCTGCTGCCCCATGTTGGGCATAGAGAGGGCGATCTGTGTGCTGAAGATTGAGTTGGGGTTGAGGTAGAGGTAAGGGTGGAGATGGGGGTGGCTGGGGCAGGTGTGAGGAGACTGGAAGCGTGTAGGGTTCGGTGACTGCGCTAAAGTGCTTGTGTGCTGGTGGACAGCGCTCCGGATGCTGAGCGGTCACTCTCAGGCCAATCACAGGCCTACCAGGAGGTTTCCTTTTGAAGGAGCTTATCTGTGCTGTGCTTTCGTCCATGTTCTCTTCGTAAAAGGCAAAGGGGTCATAGAGGGCTGAGTCCGAGAGCGGCAAGAGGGTAAGCCGAGAGCAAGGTGTAAAAGGAGGGAGGCTGTCCAGCCCGTTAGAGTCTCGGAGAGCCAGAGATGGAACAGTGATGTTTAGAGCCACAGACTCCACATGAGTTCGGCCACGAACCTCCTCCAATGCATCCTGCTTCTTCTTACGTTCCTTCTTAGGGATGAAACCCAAAACCTGCAAGTGGCTGTTACAGTACCTGCCAAAGCATAGCATAAACATAGCATAAAATGACCAAATGTAAAGAGATCATAACCACAAGGAACCTATCTGACAGTTAAAAGCTCTAAAGGTGCCTTTCCACTGCAAAGGCTAACAATTTAATCCCAAACGATGACTCTCCTCACCCCTTAAATCAGAGTGAAGGGCTTACCTCCGCTCTTCTGCTTTGGGGATGGGGTTGGTGCATCGCTGACTGTTATACTTGGCCACATATTCACACTGTTTAAATGGAGCAGTTTTGTCCTCCAGAACATGGCGGATGCAGAAGGCATATCCATTCAATCTGCGCTGTTTGCAGAGCTTCGGGCTGTAAGAACACAGCGGCTTCTTATCCACCTCCGAGAAATGGATGTGTTTACCTTCGAACATCACGTGACCCTGGTCCCTGAGAACATCAGCTGAACAGAGAGAGAGAACATCAACAGGTGTGCGAGTCACAACGTTAAACCCCACACCTGACATACCTGAACCTTATACCTGACAAAATTATATATTCTAATATATTACAGATTCTACACTGAAACTTTGACTTATTACCATAACACTGACAGCACATCCCAGTTATGTATCCCCTGTGTTCTGGATTTGTTTGTTCTGGATGTTTGAATTACACTGAATCACAGCTAGCTAAGTTAATGTGGTCATAGGTTAAATAAAGGATGTCGACACACACAAACTGAGGTCAGAGGAACCCAAACAAACATTGATGGTAATTTAACCTTTTGTTAGCAAGGTTCTGTTGAACAGGGTTGTTAATATTGTTACAGACAGACAAAATCCTTTTGTTAAATTTACATGATAATCATTATTCTTCAAGAATGTTACTACAGTATTTTCGTACAGTGAAATTAAATGTTCTCAGGTGTGTTTCGATATAGTTTAGATGTTGTAAAAACATTCACACTAGATGTGTGTACTTGTTTTTTTAAAGCAGACTTACGTAATATTCAGTGTTAAAAAGGTCGTGGGTTTCATCTGAATGAATGACTGATAAAATAGCACTATTTTGATATTTCACACGTTAGCTGCAATGCTAAAAACAAACCAAGGAAACACAAACACTGACGCTCTTCTCCTCACATTTCAGTCCCGAATTCACAAAAACAAGCTCAAAATATTACATAATATGAGCGAGATGACGAATGCGTTATATTGCGATGGGATTAAAGACGTGACGTGCGTTGATTAATCAGAGTAAATGTGGCTAGAAACAATAACAGACGATGCCCGTTAAATCAGCTTTTAATTTATTCTTTATCAGACTTACAAAGCGACTTACAAAGCGACATACAAAGGGAGAGAGCATATAACACTTTGCCGTAAGGACCAACAAGCCTAGTCTGTAAACATACATTTACAAGCAGGAATAGTTCTGGTGCTAAAATCCATTATAACTTATCTTAAATCCCTTTATAAATTAACATTCGTTCCTCGTCTTTTCGAATGAATCGCTTGAAAACAAACACATTTATTTCATTAATAAATGCCGAAGAAACAACGCGCCTTGATCATGTGTATTGTGAGCTAATGTCAACAGTGGCCTACAGGTAGCGCTAAGCGCCGGTGTTCAAATGACGCGGTGATCGGCTGAGGGCGCTCAGAACACGGACGCGGCTGCAGTCGAACCCGCGGCGTCCACTTACTTGCATCAGATTCAGCCTCTACGGGGTTTTAGTCCTGTAAAAACGCCCCAGATCTTCAACTGCGACGGAACATTCATCGGAATGTGTTATGCTACGTGATGTTATTTCCTGCTGAGGTCGCGAACCGTTAAAGTGATGACAAAAGTAGTTTTAATGTTGTTATTTTCTGCTCTCATTTAGCAGATCTGCCGGGGTTTCCAGTTTAGAGATCGGCAGACTTACAGCACCACTACCGGCAATGTAGGGACATGACAACAACACTACATTGAACTACTACAACGTTTATATACAGCCATGATCAACTACAACACACCACGCACGACAATCATACACTCATGGTCAACTATTACTGCTCCGCTTTAATAGGAGGAGTTTGAAAAAGTAGGTTTTCAAAAAACTCAAAATGGCGGACAGGAGGTACAGTGGCCTATGACAAATTTGGTATTGTAGCATTCTACATAAGCCTTGCATGGAATGTAAAAAGATAAGCCTCATAACAATAAGGCAAATTAATAAAAAATTCAGTTTTGTAAATTTTGTTATAACTTTTGACCACTGATGGGTGCCAGTTCCAAAATTTCAGACAATGAGGATGATGAACCATGCCAAGTTTCTTAAACATATGCAATTGTGTTCGTAAGATATTGCAAATAACATCAACATTTGAAATGGTCTGATGCCCAAAATGGCCAACCACGGAACACGGATATTGTTTGACTCTTCGCATGCCTCAAGGAATCTAAAGAGATCACTCTGATAATTTTAGGGCAAAATTATAAGCAAAAATAGCCATTTTTCTTATCTCTGGACTAGTAGGTGGAGCTAAGACAAAAATGTGCACTCTTCCAAAGGTAATGCCTATGATGACGTGCAAAGTTTCTTGTTTGCATTGTTGCAACAAAGCGTTGTTGAGACACAGCCTGAGATCCTTTTCAGCATTTTGCCATCTAATATCTTGATGTGTTACTCGAGAACCATTTATCAAAATATAATATACATGCATAATTGCATGCAAATTAGATGTATTGCCTAAGAGGAGTTTAAAAAAGTAGGTTTTTCTCATAACTCAAAATGGCCGACTGGAAATATGGTTGATAATGACAAATTTGGTATTTGTTATTGCTTGGCATGAGCCAAGAAATCTATTGACACCAGACACCAGGTTTCATGAATTTTGTTATATCATTTTACCAAGAGGGGCCCTGGCCCAAAGTTTGCAGGTACTCTTTGAACATTGGCCCAGTGTCAAGTTTTTATAGGGATAATTGCGTTTGTCAGACATTGCATTTTACGACAAAATTTAAAATAGCCCATGCCCAAAATGGTTGACGAAGGAACCCTGGATATCGTTTGTTCATACGCCTGAAGGAATCCATGGACCAAACCCACATGACTTTAGAACAAAGTATTTAAAAGTTAAAAGGAAAAATAGCAAAAAGCAATATTATATATTATTATTAATACAATATTGATATACTGTACACCCAGTTTATACCCAGACACAGCCTCCATCCATTTTGGCATGCTTTTCAGCAAATTCGAGCATTATTGAGAATGGTAGGGTTTATCCAAAAGCTTTATATAACTTTTTGTCTAGAGTGTGCTTAGATGCTATATACTGAATTTTGTGCAAATCGGACAAACGTCAAGTTTATTTATATAGCACTTTTCACAATAGCACATTGTTAGAAAGCAGCTGTACAAATGAAAAATATCCAAATGAAAGAATGCAATAACATAAATATTCATTTGAAAATGAAAATTTAACACAATGTACAAAGCATTATCCTAAGCAAATGTTCTAAGCTTGTAAGCAACAGGGCGACAGTGGCTAGGAACCAAAACTCCAGTGATGTATAAATGGAGAAAGAGGAGGGCCAGTTCTCCTCTGGCATGCTAAAGCTGCAGTTCATAACTACAACTGGTTAAAAAAAAGAAAGGCTCAAATTAAATAATTTAAACGTTTATATGGATTAGAACTACGGGTCCAATTTAGTGACATGTCAGAGAAAGAGATAAACAAGGTGTTAATAATAGAAATTGAGGAAGGTTTCAACAGAGATGGTGGTAATGGCATAAAGTTATTGATTGTAGCTCTAACAGCAAACTGCTGTTACTAGACGGAATGTATGTTGATCTAACTGATTTAAGTCTAACTGAGGGGGAGTTTTACACAAAAATTAACAGGCAACCAAGCAGATAAGCATTAAACAGCCTATGTAAAATTTAGAAAGATGGCCCTCACATTTTTCCACATCCTAGGAGGAGTTTAAAAAGTAGTTTTTTTCATGACAGGAAATTTTCATGACAGAAATTACATCATAGGATGCTTTCAAATGACCATGGGTAAATTAGCTGGTTGTGGTGTTAGAAAGAGACAAATTTGGTATGGTTACATTTCAGACTGTCCTCTATTTGTGTGCCAAATTTCATAACTTTTTACAATGCCATTCTATGGGCTGCCATAGACTCAAAATAAAGAACGCTAACAGATACAATAGGGGTCTTCACCCCTTTGTGGCTTGAGCCTTAATAAGAAAATCCTTACAGAAACTATAGGGTTCCAACACTTTGTGCTTGGGCCCCTAATTTCAGTGTGAAAAGTTTGTGTTAAGAAAGTTTATTAGGAGTCAAGTGTTCTTCCTCAGCTCATAAATTCTATGGCAACCCATATAGCATATGGTAAAAAGTTGTAAAATTTGCACCAAGATAGAGCAGAGATTTTCAAACCCTGGGTCTTAAAACATGGGTCGACATGATTTAAGGGAAATATTCTCAAATTAATGAATGCAATTTTAATAATAATAAAACAACAACAACAGCTATAATAGCTATGAATATGTTCAGGAGATCGCGTTCTGCCAGAATCCTGACACAGTCAGTGTTATATGTCAGAGCGTGAAGTTCAGATTCCGACTCGTCTTGGTTCTGGTTCTTGTTTTGGAGGCCCAGCGTAACCTCCGCTCTGGGTGTGTGTTCTATGTGGAAGCACATGGCTCCGCTTGTTTACATCTGCCATGTGCTGTCCGGTCCAGCGTCATCACCCCGCCCCCCTTGTTTCCTCATTTGTGTGACGTCGCGCACCTGTTTGTCATTGTTTCCTGTTGTATTTAATGCCCTCGTGTCTGCTGTCCTGTGCTGGTTTGTTCTCACTTCTCGCTCTCTCATTGTGTTCCTGACCTGTCGTGATCTGTTCCCGAGTCCTGTCGGTTTTGCCTCGTAATCCAAGGTCTGTTTGTTGGTTGTCTCGTGTTCCTTGTTGGCTGTTCTTGTCTGCGTCAGGTTGTCGTGTCTGTTTTTTAAAAGGAAGAGTCTTTATTTTTAATGATAGCTTCTTGCTTGATTTAGTTGGCATTTAATTTGTTATTTAATTATATGGCCTATTGAGTTCCTGTTTACCTTTGTTCCCTTTTACCCCATTGTGGAAGTTGAGTTCTGTTTATTTAAATACAAGTCTCCTTGTGGGGAAGTTTGTGTTCTGTTTAAATTTAAATAAAGTTTTGTTTGTGTGAATCGCTGTCTGCAATTGGGTTCTTACCCATTCGAACTTGATAGAACAAACCAGCCACAGATAGATAACAGTCAGTAATGTTACCATAGCAAATGTGGTGTCCCTACACTAAAAACTCTAGCACTACCAACAGTTCAAATTTTTACTCATTGTAATGCTTATAACTTTTGACTCTTAAGCCCTAGGAACCCTCCAATTCCTTGGGTCAGGATGATTCTAATGTCCAGTTACAAACATTTTTACCCATTTTGAATGCTACTTTTTAAAACTCTTCCTAGGGCATTTGTCAGATTTTGTCTCATAATACAGAAATTAATTTGACAAAGATCATGCAAAACTGGACATGAGGCTGTATCTTCGCAATGATTGGATTAATATGATATTGACACCAAACTTGGTATATGTCATTGCAGGCATTTTTGCTATTTATGCTTATAAATGGCTATTTTTGCTTATAAATATTGTCCTAAAATTATGGGGGCTTATAGGCCTATTTCACAATATGGCGGCCAAGAACGGAAATAGGGATGCGATACTTCGGGTCGCGCCGCCGCCCGTTACGATCGTCATTCATTCACAAAATTAAGTGCGAATGCGTTTTCTCCCAGTCATTAATAAATGTACCAACACCTAGAATAGCAGA